>JBBPMF010000397.1:0-29096 GCA_038090175.1 Austroboletus eburneus | reverse complement strand
GATGTCTCTTTATGGTATTTACACAAACATGTACATACAGTAGAATAGTATATAAACCCCTGGGCTTCGAGGCTGGAGTCCCCAGCTTTGAAGTCTTGGAGATTTCCTCACAAGCTTACTGCTCTAAAGGACCAAAGTGGTCATTCACTTTTATCTCTTGCTTTATCTTTATTGAGTTGTTTCAAGATGCAAGAACAGTCTACAGGGGTCATACATAGCTAAGAACTCAAATGGGTAAGTTCTTGCTTTTTTTGCTCTAGGAATACTTAGTCAGCTTAGTCATCTTTAGAAAGTATAGCAAAAGTGTAGTAAAAAGTATAGTTAACATTCAACAACTCAGAACTATACAAAGAAGCCAGAATTGGAGGGGGGTGTCAGTGGAAAAGTTGCTCAAAATATCTATATCTTTCAAAAGCACACTCTCCTCCAGTGTGAGCTGATTCAAGCACAGCCTACTCTGCATTTCACAATTCTTTGTAATTATCTGAAGCAGTGATAATCAATTCTTAGCACAACCAATAAGAAATGTTATGAGAAAATGCAAATGGTATGCTATATTTGAAACCTTGACTTATTCATGGTCTTACATCACTGGTATTTGTGTTCATTTGGTTCACTTTTTTCTGTTTTTTTTTTTAGTAAATGAGTTCTATTTTAGTGGGATTTTGAAAATGCACACATGGTCTGAGTGTGTGGAATGTCTATTAGTATGCTATCTTGAAGATGGAAATGATAGCAGGAATCACATGAACCACTCTAGACTGTTTTCTGACATTCTATGTTTGACAACTAATAGTTTTCATTATTTTACTATGGGTTGATTACTTATATATTAACCTAGGAAAAGTATTAAGGAGATTTATACTTTTGTGTTGATTATGGAAATGAAGTTGTGAGATGGAGCATTGATTGATTTGGGCTTGTAATAATTAGCATAAACCATAGAATAAGATCTGGTAAAAATAAAATATGGCAGAAATTACTTGGTTTGATGTTGTAATTGTAATAATTTATTTGATGGTGTGAGTGGGTGAAATATTGACTTTATTAGTCTCAGTGTGTCCTCAAAGACAACACAACATCCTATAGAAATTCTAAGAGGAGGGCTCTCTGCTGAGATTCAAGACTCAGGCAGAAATGAGACTAAATACTATGTATATTTGCACAGATCTAGCTACAGAATGTACAATGTAACTAGTAAGTATTTATACAGCTCAGATTTATCTTGAAACAAAGAGTAGATGAAATGAAGCACATGGTACACTACAATGGCTTTGTGAATCAATGGATGAAAATAGAATAACACTATCATTGAAAGGAGGATGACAGAAGAAGTAGAGGTCCATGACAAAAGTGACTCTGAAGTCACATGTCCTTAGTTACAAAAGAGGAATGAGAGAGAAACATGATAAATCAAGAGCTGGAATCTTTATATGACCATGAAATCCAGTAGCATTCTAGAGGAAGTCTGTCTTCAGGCTTCCATTCTGGTAGATGAGTTGCAAAGTGTTCCAACATTTCTGAGACTTCAGGACTGTCAGAACTGCAGGAATTGATTCCAGAACCTTCAGAATTGTGCTTACTTGTAACATTACCCTCTTCTATTCATTGAAGACCCTCTTCAACTCCTGAAGTCACCTCCCACAGAGTCTTCATCATTGAAGATGACATTGTCATCATTGAAGTCTTCTGAGTCAAAGCATTCAGCAAAGAAGTGCCCCATTTCATTGCAGGAAAAGCATCGATTGGAGAAGCTTTCTCATTGGATGTGTCCAGGGGCTTTCTGATGGCAGAATGAGCATTTGTAGATGAGACACTCAGGTCAAAGATGTTTGATGCTTCCACATTGGAAGCATGTGAGCTTGTTGGATCTGGAGTATTTCTTGAGGGAATAGGAATGGAGTTGGGCAACAATGCCTCTTTCTGCTTTTCTTTTTCTTCTCTTCTGATTGAACTTATGCTCTGTCCCTCACTTTCTTCAACTGATGATAGACACTTGTTTGAGCCATCTTGAATGGATAGAACTTGAGGGATGTGGGGGATGAAGGTTGTGGCCAATCCTTCTGCCATTTGTAGGCATTCCTAATTCTTCTCTTGGCCATGGCAATTCCTCCAAGCAATGGTCCAGTGTTTTCCATAATGGAAGGGTTCCAGGCATGGCTGGTCCTGTTAAGTTTTTCAATAATGGGGGTAAAAGAGGGTAATATGGCAAGATGGTCATGGGGAAGGTCCAGGAGGTAGATTTCTCCCTGTTTCTCAATGAGAGCTTGAAGGAGTGGCTGAAGGTAGGGGGTCAAAGCAACTTGGGAAAAAGTGTTGATGATTCAGAAGATTCCAAGGTCTGCCAGGGTTTGATAGATCTGGATTCATCCTTTAGCCAAAGAGTGTTTGAGTGTGTAATCAAGTGATTCTGCTGGCATTGGATTTCTTATAACTCTTTTGTGATTGAGTTTGACAGAGAGTAAGAGTTGTTGAAAGGCTGTGATAAGGGAAGAAGATGGGTGCTTCATCATAGAGAGGGTGTGGGACAAGGTAGTGGTAGAGAGCTGGGCATTCAAGGATCAATATTAGGAGGGTGTTTTGAAAAATAGGGGAGAGTCTATGTTCTCAAACAGGAGATAAATAATTTAGGAACAGAGATTCTGGATATGAGAGAGAGTATATTGGGAATGTGAAGTCTTGGGAATTAATGGAGGAATTTGAGGGAGTATTCATGGAACTTGTTCATGGTTTTGGAAAATTCAGAGTTTTTTAGAGCATTTATAAATCTCTAGGGGTTCTGATCCATTTCTGAGGTTAGGCTCCAGCTCCCATGTGTCATTACTGCAACCATATCCCTTCCATTGAATGCAGAATTGGTGAGCTCCCTTCCTTCCTCTATGGGCAATAATCTTGTCTATTTCCCATTCCTCTTCTCTATCTATTATCTTCAAGGTAGGTCAGACGAAGTTGGCTTCATGCTTCCAAGTTTTCACATATGGAATTAGTAGGCTGGCATGGAACATGTTGTGAATCTTTCATGTTGGGGGAAGGCAGAGTTGATAGACTACTGGAGATATTACTTTTTCAATTTCAAATGGTCCTTCATGCTTAGGAGATAGTTTTCTGGTGGGATGGTTTGTTTTTAAATTGATCACTTCCAGCCATACTTCATCTTCAGTTTTTCATGGAGTGAATGTGAACCTTTGTCTTTTCATAAACATTCTTGTTCATTCATGTGCTGCCAGTGCTTCTCTCCAAGAGTCTTCCAATTTGATTAGTCTATTTTTCAATTCTGAAATAAATATCTTTCTGATTAATGGATAGGCTTGGGGTTGTATCCTATGATTAGTTCAAATAGAGATTTCTAGATGGAGGAGTGAGTTGCCATATTGTGATGAAATTCAATTAGCAGGAGAAGCAGAACCCATTGATCCACTAATTCATTGCAGAAGATTCAAAGATAAGTTTCAAGTTCCTGATTCATTCATTCAGTTTCTCCATCTGTCTGAGGATGGTAGGCAGATGACAGAGCTACATCATACTGAAGTAGTCATGCTAGTTCCCTGGCAAAGACAGACACAAATTGGGGACACCTGTCAGAGATAAGAGCTGTTAACATTTGGAAGTAACCCATGTGTTCACTAGTTGGGGAATAGTGTAGATTCTAGACCAGTTTTTGGCAGGCAGATTCTGGGATAAAGAGGTGTTCCTGGAAATGAAGTTCTTGGTTTACAAAGGTCCAGTTGAACAACTTTGTTTGAGGAAAAGGGGGAGTATCTTCATATATTTTCTTTAGTGCAGTGAGGACAAAGGGGTCGGAGGAAGTGTACTTTGCAATTTTGTCCATTAGAGTGAAAACAATCTGTCTACAAAAAAAGTCGTCTGGAAAAAGAACTATCTTAGCATTGTCTGATTCAGTGAATATTTCATCTTTCCTAAAGAGGGCTTCATCAGGGCCCATGTGTGTTCCTGGTACATTTGTAAATGCAAGGTCAAAGTCTTGCAAAAACATTTGCCATCAGACATGGCATCATGACAGTTGATGGGGGGCTCTGAAGTAAGTGAGATTTTTGTGATCCGTAAGTATTTGAACCACATGTCAAACTCTAAGTAGGTAATGTCTCCAATCTTCGAGAGCATGGGTAACTGTTAGTAGTTCTCTGTTATATATATCATAGTTCCATTCTGCACTTGATAGGGTAGCAGATCAGTATGCACATGTATAGAGATCGCCATTGGAGTCCTTTTGCATGAGAACTCTTCCAGTGGCTAAAAGCAATGCATCTGTTATTATAAAGTATGGGTATTCCAGATTCAGTTGTTTTAAGACTGGAGAGATGAATAATACCTGTTTCATGTCATCAAAAGCATGCTGCTTTTTCTTAGTCTGAGTCCAGAGGACATCTTTTCGAGTAAGTTTGTTAAGTAAGGCAACTCCTTGAGCAAAGTTCAGAATGAATCTTCAGTAGAAGTTGCAGAATCCTAAGAAGTACCTTACTGCTTTGACTGAGCCAGGGAGTTTAGCCAGGGAGTTTCCATTCTTTTATGGCTCAGAGTTTGGTTGTATCCATAGCAAGTTCCCTTAGTTGGACAGTTAGGCCAAGATAGTCCATAGTTTGGGAGTCAAAAGTGCATTTCTGAAGTTTACACCTAAGTCCTAGACTCCTAAGCCATTCTAGAATCTTGATGGTCCTTTCTTTATGTTCTGATGAGTTTGAGGAATGGATGGCTAGGTCATCCATATAGATAATCAGCCATCCTTCTGCAATGTAATCTTCAAAGGCATTGTTCGTGAACTCTTGGAAAGTGGCAGGGGAATTGCACAATTCAAAGAACATCACAGTTGATTCAAACTGTTATGCTCAATGTAGTCAAGTGTAGGCCTGCAGAAGTTCAAGGGCTTACTGTCACTATATGTACAGCTGAGAGGACAAGGGGGCCTGACAAGGGGATTCCTTGACAGAAAGGCTAGGGCCATCATAGGACTAACAATGGGTCAAAGGGGATCTGCTCAAGGGTCTTCCTTGGCAGAGGTTCTGAGGACCATTGAGGATCGAGATATCAATGGATCTAGGGATATCACAGGACTAGTAACGGATTGAGGATATGAAGGAGCATCCACTCAACAGTAGAATGAGGACTGAGGGACCAAGGGCAATCAAAATACTAGGTAGATTGCAGGAGGTCAAAGATAGTGAATACACCAAAGTATTGAGGATTTACATATGCAAGCCAAATGGTTAAGGGAGTTAAAGAAAGAAAGTGAGTTAGCAATAGAAAGTGATGGAATCATGAAGAAGCTGGAGTTACTATGGAGTGGATGCAATGGCATCAGATAAGGGTTGGTAATACAACTGCAGATGAGTCATGCTAAATAAGTAAGCAGGAAAGGAATGGTAATGGTAAAAGAAAAGGACCCAAGTGGGGCTCAAACAGTGAGGGTCAAGGACCTTTGGTGTATACAATGAATAAATGTAAGGGAAAAGAAAAAAGGGGACCAATGAATCATATCACAAACAGTCCAAAGGGGGTGATGAATGCTGCTTTCCATTGATTCTTTGATATGATTTGTATATTATGGTATCCCCACTAGATGTCCATTTTGGTGAAGATTGTTGAGCTCCCAATTTGTTCAATGATAGTGTTAAGACCAGGTCAGACCTGGCGGACGAACTCTGTAGAAGCTCTGTGAATCTTGATGAAAAGGGAATAGAGTAGGACTTTGGCTTCAGCGACTCAGAGTGGAGTGCTGCGCCCTTGTCAGATCATTGGTGGTCCTGGATTTCAAAGGAGCAGAAATAGAAAGAGCAGGAGAGAAGACAGGGGAAGTCTGAGTTGTCTAGATTGTCTAAATCAATAACTAGCTAAAGTACAGGTGATAAGACAGAACTATATATACAGAGGTCAGAGGCAGTGTACAAAGGCAATAATGGAAAACATAAGTAAGCAGAGCCAGGGAAAGGAAGATGGAAAGAAAACATAAGTGGAGCTGTGTGAACACAAGATCAGAGAAATCTAAGAGGTGAGACTAGTATATAAGGAGAACAAAGAGTAACGTAACTAGAATGTACAAGGAGTGTTACAAGTTTTCACAGTTCCAAAGGTTCCAGAACTGATTCCCATGGTTCCGACGCTTCCAAAGTGCCTTCCCGCGGTTCCAAAGGTTCCAGAATTCCAGAACCATTGGAACTCTTCAACACTCTACCAGAATGGGACCCGGAAGATGGACTACCTCTGGAATGCTACTGGACTCTGTTTCCTGAAGACTATGCTCCATATGGTCATATAGAGATTCCTGTTCTTGAATCACCCTATTTGTCTCTTCTTCCTCTTTTGTAACTCTTGCCATGTGCCTTTAGAACTGTTCTTGTCACGGACCTCTGCTCCTCCTTTCATCCCTTCTTTTGGCAACTGTGTCATCCCATTCCTACCACTGACTCCACGAGGCTGTTGTAGCATACCATGTGTCCTGTCTATCGCCTTTCCGTTCCAAGATGGTTCCAGACTGTATAAGTAACTGCTAGTTATCATGTATATTCCCCAGCTAGATCTGTGCAATTATACGCAGTGTTTAGTCTCATCCTGCTTAAGTCTCAAGTCTCAGCAGAGAACCCCTAGGATTTCTATAGGACGTTGTGTCGCCTTTGAGGACACACTGGGACTAGATGTTGCGCAAGCGTAACAAGGAACAGAGAAGTGAAGGAGTGGAGGAACATAAAAGTGGAGGAGCAGAGGAGTGTAGGAGCAGAGGACTGGAGGAACAGAGAAGCGGAGGAGGGCTAGGATTAGGGATATGTATGACAGATAGATTGAATGTTCAGTAGGAGTTAAGCATTCTTTACTGTATGCTCATTGAGGTACCTATAGTCTTGGTAAGGTCGGAGTTTTCCATCCTTTTTATCAATGAAGAAAAAGGATGCAGCTTGGAGGGATTGCAAAGGTTTGATTCATCCATTTGCCAAAATTTCTTCAAAACTTTTTACATATTTCTTGTTCAAGAAGAAAGAGGGGGTAGACTTTTGCCCTCTTTGGAATGAACATTTCCTTGAGTTTGATTGTATGGTTATATGCTCATAAAGGCAGTAAGACAATTGGCAAATTTTCTTTAAACATATCTTTGAAGTCTTTATATTCTCTTGATAACTCCTTTTTCTTTTGTGTCTTTTCCATTTCTAGTTTCATAGATAGTATCATTTTCATGACATATTCTTTAGAGGTTTCATATCTCTTGCAGTATGCTGCATGTATTTCAAAGTCTGGGTCCTTTTGGAGATATCTTATGAGATGCCTTCTCTTGTCTTCTTCATCCTTTTTTAGGGTTTGTTTCTGGTTCCAGAATTTGGCATCAGAAGCTTCTCAAAAGAACTCTTCTGGGAGTTCTGCTTTGAGTTCAGCCATTTCTGAGTGGTCTGGGTTGGGTAGAGGGTTGGTTTGGAGGGTAGGGATGTTGTAGGTTGCAGAGAGTGGAGTTCTGTAAGACAGATGAGATCTGGATGGAGACAGAGGGATTCCACTTTGTGTGAAGTTGGGTTGGTTTCTTCTGATTGTTTCAGAGACTAATTCTAGTAGTAAGTGTTCTCTTCTGTCTGTTTTGTTCTCAGAGTCCTTGTAAGGAGGTTCTTCCCTGTATTCATACAAAATGATAGGCAACTTGATGGGATTCCTTGCTGCATGATAGCAGAGGTATGAGGAGAGCTAGATCTTTTGTTATGTTGTGCAATGTCCAGTCTCAGTGGCAACACAATGTCCTATAGAAATTCTAAGGGGAGGGCTCTCTGCTGAGACTTAAGATTCATGCAGGAATGAAACTAAACACTGTGTATATTTGTGCAGATCTAGCTGTGGAATGTACAAGGTAACTAGTAAGTATTTATACAGCTTGGATCTACCTTGAAATGAAGAGTAGATGAAATGGAGCATATGGTACACTATAACAGTGTGGAGACCGGTGTGCCATTACATGTATATCCCTCTTTATTGACACTATTCATTACTCCCTTATCATTCTTTTTGTTCCCTACCTTTTTACTTGTTTATGTATGATGTTACTTATAAGACCACTAGACTTCTGGACTAGCGTGTTCCAGAATACCATCAGTCTCTTTGGTATTTCATAGATGATCCCTCTTCATATTGTCCCTACTGCATATTCTGTCCTTCTGTTTCTTTATTTAGACACTACATAGCTATATGGTTGGGAGTACTAAATATCACCAATGTTTCAGTCTTATCAGCCCAAGAAGTTTCATCTCCATCCCAATGGATTAGTATTTCCTTGCTTCTCATCTCATCACCCTTTGATTGACTTCTATCACAATCTTGTTTATATTTTTGGTTTCATATGTAGAGTTTGGGCATACCTGGACTATAAAATTTTGTACTTGTCATTTTGTAATGACAGCTACCATTTGGCTCACATCATACACTGCTGGGATCATCTCCCTCTACTGTTTCTACCATTTCTAAGACTGAACTGCCAGTCCTGCACTGTCTACATGCTTTTATGACTGACACTTGCACTCTGAACTTCCAGACTTTTAAAGGTCACCTAAATGGTCTTCTATTAGACCAATTGGTTATACCCTCAACTTCACCCAGGTTTTATTCCCTTGCTTCTAGAGTCCCTCTGGGGCAAATATATTTGCTTTCCATATTAAACAGACAACTTCTGGTGGCCCACACTTGCAGGTAACTACCTTATAGTCCACTCACCCATATTTCAGTCTTTTTAACAGTCTCATGAATCAATGGATGGAAATGGAATAACACTATCATTGAAAGGAGGATGACAGGAGGAGCAGAGGTCCATACAAAAGTGACTCTGAAGACACATGTCCTTAGTTATACAAGAGAAATGAGAGAGAAACATGATATCAATAACCAGAATCTTCATATGGCCATATGTAGCATAGTCTTCAAAGAATAGAGTCCAATAGCATTCTAGAGGGAGTCTGTCTTTAGGCTTCCATACTGGTAAAGGAGTTGCAAAGTGTTTCAATGTTTTCAAGACTTTGGGACTGTCAGAACCACAGAAATCGATTTCAGAACCTTTGGAGCCACCAGATTTGTGCTTGTAACACATTTGTGGAAATTTTCCAAATGGAATTCCTTCCAAAAGGTGGTATTTGACCAAATCTTAAGGTGATAATTATTTGAGTCAGGAAATCATAATATGCAGGCATATCTATCATTCAGGATTGAAACCAGCATAGGATCAATGGCATTCAATATCTGTAGGAGGTGCTTAAAAACCAATTTGAAGTAATTCGAATTGAGCTCAACCCTGATGGGAACATCATACAGATTAATGCCCTAAACATGTCCAACACACATCCTGGTTCTTTGCAATTCAATAGCACAATATACTTTGATTCCAAGCTCAAACTCATGAAGAAGGTTAACAACAAGTAATCAATATATATTGCACCCTAGAGAACTGAGCTTCTCAGCAAATACATTCTATGCACAAAGATAAAAACAGGGAGAATGAATGGAAGATGAAAATTCACTCACCAATGTAGTACCAGAGACATGGCTTTGAGATGCACCTTAGGCAATAAACCCTTGATAGATGAGCCAGTGTTGTAAATTGCAGATTGTGCAGCAGAGATTTTATCATACAGATAAGTACAGATCCATGTTACTCTTTTCCTAATATCACTTAAAAGCCCAAGATGGTGAAAGTCTGTCTTTGGGATGAAATACCTTGGACAAGGGCAAATCCCTTTGTCCTGGATTGCTGCTACTAATGTTCTATTACACTTCTTAGTAAATTCACCATGAAAACTTGAATGATATACATGCTTTTCAGGGTAATTTGCAGAATAAGTAAAGATATGAGTAAATACATACTTGCCTACTCTTGCCATCATAACATTTGATGACAATGTGTTATATCCCAGATTCTCACCAAGTCCCCTCTGCTTCTCTGTATATATCATCTCTGTGATTCCACTCCATATGTCCTCTGCTACTCCATATCCACTTTACTTCTTGCACTCATGTATGTTATGTTATGTTTCCCTTTGCTCTCTTCATAGTTTAGTCTCCATTCCATCACTGCAGTGCTCAGGGTAAGGCACACAGCTCTGGCTATGCAACTGACCAGCACAGCAGCAGTACTTAGTTTCCTCCATCCCTCTGACCCTGACTTTACTACATTTGGAATTTGACCTTTATATATAAACCTGCTGTATTGTATTATGTCTTAGTTCTTCAGTTCAAATATCAACTTAGTTCCATCCCATGTTTGCTGACCAGACTCCAATGGAGCCATACTTAACACAATGCCATGTAGATATGCATCAATAAATTCATCATCCAGCAGGATCTTCCACATAGCATGGAAAAGCTCTCACTTGCAATGATTCAGAAGATCACTAAGTGTCCGTTTCTTTGCAGTTGCAGATACAAACTGTTTGATACTTTCTGACAACTGGGCAAATGATGGTCCCATGATGAGAGAAAAGTGGACAGACAATAATCTTTGAAATACTTACAGTTGGCATGAATGCAACAGGATGGCAAGCCTCTAAGTTAGGAGATCCTTGTGTATACTTGGAATGATTCCCAAAGAAGAAATATATGGGCCAAGCTGATGCACTGCCAAACTGAACAAGGTGTGTCACATCTGATCAAAACATCAGCCCTACAATAATATGCTCTAGCTTGCATCTATCATCTCATCTCTGCTTCTGTAGATCATGATATTCACAAATTCACACATCTGAGGTATACAGTTTATTGTAAAGATGCTGCTCTTGACCTATAACAAGTGACTTCCAAATTCATTTGAAGAGTGTCAGGTGAAAATACTTCACAGCTTTCTCAGCAAATGCTGCTCAGATAATACCCACAAGTGAATGGTGGAATAGCCCTGGAACTGTGAGCTTCTGTTCATTTCTGTCTAGATTCTGCTCCCATGTCAGCACCTCAATATCAACTGAAGACTCTGTCCAGATCTTGCTGTAGGGCTGTGCCATTTTCATCAGCTGCAATCTCCAATCTGTCAAAGTGTTTTATTTGAGTATGAGCATTGAATCCATGAAGGTTATCATGGTTGAAGTCATTTGATAAAATGACCTCATGTATGAGTTGAGTAACCTCACTTCCAGACTTGTGGCTGCCACTAGTTATCATCCATGTCATGAGTCACCAAATGCTCATATTTTTCCAGGGCCAAGATGGGGCTGGAGGGAGGAGAGGAATGCTGGTGGCCATATCTGACAGTAATGGATTGATTGTGGTGTTGAACAGTTGATCAAGGGTCAAGAAAGCATCAGGGTCATATGATGGTTGGTGATGGTAATATTGAGCAATGCCAAATTTATTCAGGGAAGTGCAAAAGAAGTCAAATATGTGAAGTATAATACATGGTAAGACAGAAGACCCAGATGGTACTGATAGCATGGTCAAGTCTGAGTCAAGTGAGAAGAGAAGGGAGCATTCAGAAAGTACATTCCTGAAATGTGCAGATTTGAAGCCCCATGTTGATCAAACAGGTGGGTGTTGTTACAAGTAAGCACAATTTCAGTGATTCTGAAGATCCTTGAATCACTTCCCATCGTTCCAACACTTCCAAATTACCTTCCCGCAGTTCTGAAGATTCTAGAATCTTGAAAACTTTGGAACACTTTACAACTCTTCAACCAGGATAAAAGTTTGAACATTGGACTCCCTCTAGAATGCTATTGGACTCTATTCCCCAAGGACTATGCTTCAGATCGTCATATGAAGATCCCTATTCTTGACTCACTCTGTTCCTCTTTTCCACTTTTATAACTTATTCCATGTGTCCCAAGTGTCACTTTTGTCACAGACCTCTGCTCCTTCTTTCATTCTTCTATGATGGTAGTGTTATTCCATTCTGTCCATTGATTCATGAGACTGTTGTAGTATACCATGTGCTCTGTTCCATTGCCTTTCCATTTCAAGATGGTTCCAAGCTGTATAAATACTTAGTAGTTGTCTTGTATTTTCCACAGCTAGATCTGTGCAATTATATGCAGTGTTTAGTCTCATCCTGCCTGAGTCTTGAGTCTCAGCAGAGAACCCCCCCTAGGACTTCTATAGGACTTTGTGTTGCCTTTGAGGACATACTGGGACTAGACGTTGGACAAGCATAACAAAAGATCTAGCTCTCCCCATATCTCTGCTACTATGCAGCAAGGCACCCCATCCAGTTGCCCATTATTTTGTATGGATTCAAAGAAGAACCTCCTTATGAGGACTCTAAGGATGAAACAGACAGAAGGAAATGATTACAACTATAATCAGCCTCTGAGATCATCAGAAGGAATCAACCTCACTTTGCTCAAAGTGGAACTCCTCCTCCTTCATTAAGATCTCATCTGTCTTGAAGAAATCTGCTCTCCTTAGCCCACAACACCCCTACTTCTTCAAGCAATCCCCTGCCCAACCCAAACCACTCAGAAATGGCTGAACTCAAAGCAGGACTCTCAGAAGAATTCTCTGGAGAAGCCTCTGATGTCAAATTTTGGATCAGAGCCATGGATGCATACTTCCTCATGAATAAAGACAAATATGATGATCTTAAGAAGATCTATACTGCTCTCAATAGGATGTCGCAAGGGATGCAGTTTGCTGAAGCTGCATATGAGAACTTTGATTCTGGAATCATTGCCCCAGACAAAGCCATTTGGAATGAATTCAAAAAGGAATTCCTGGACATCTTCTTGAACAAACACACTGCTGCTGATTCCTGACAAAAACTACTTTAGATCGTGATGAGAGGAAAAAACTAGACTTCCTCAACAGATTCAACACAGACTTCCAACTCCTCATATCTAAAGCAGGAATCTCAGATCAAAATGCCCTGATTAAATGCTATATGAAGGGATTGGATTCAGATCTCATAGAATAAATCCTTGGAATGGAAAAGAACCAGAATCATGAAGGGAATGATTCAAAAAAGCTGCTGCCTTTGCTCAGCAACAAGATCAGATAAAAGACATCTGGAAAGGAGGAACAAACTACAGAAGAACCAGTAAACAAGACCCAAATGCTATGAACATAGATGCCCTTCAAACCACTGCTCTAGAATGATGAATGCTCTCTCCTACTGAAAGAGCTCACTATATCAGAGAGAACAGGTGTTTCATCTGTCACAAGATCGAATGTTCTACCAGGAATCATCCAAAGAAAGGAAATCTCCCATGATGTTCCCTCAGAAACCCAGCCAGGGTCCAAATCATTCAAACTAAGAAGTGATCCATTGATGAATATGTGAAACAACTAGGAGAAAAGCAGGTAGATGAGAAAGAGGTACTTCAAGTACTCAAAGAATGTTTTTAAGACCCCAAAGAGAATGAAGAAATGGTTGCAAAGACTGAACTCAAAGATGGAAGCTTTTCAAAATTTTAAAAAGAGGACAGAAGTCGGCTCACTGCCTTCCTAACATTTCTTCTGTATTAATATTAACAAAATCAATACTTGTTCCCATCTCACTTGAAATATCCAGAAAAACCACTACCTTAATTGATTGCAGAGCAACCAATTTATTTATAAACTTGAACTTTTCCAAAAGAAACAATCTACTTATGGAAAGGATAGCACAACCTATCAGAGCTATTAATGCAGACAGAACCACCAATCAAGCAGGACTTATCAGGTTTCAAATCACAATCACCTTGTACAATGGAAATGTGATGAAAAGCTGATCATTCCACCACCTTCTGCCAGTAAAGAAAATGTCATTCTAGAAATGAACTGGCTTAGGGAACAAAACCCAGACATAGACTGGGCAACAGGAAGAGTAACCCTCCAGGTACCAAACTGGAATCAGAAACAAACCCTCAAAGAGGATAAAGAAGACAAGAGACGATACCTTATAAGATATCTCCAAAAATATTCCAACTTTGAAATCCATGCAGCATACTGCAAAAGGTATGAAACCGCTGAAGAATATGTCATGAAAACAACACTATCCATGGAACTAGAAATGGAGAAGAAACAAGAGAAAAAGGAATTATCAAGGAACTATAAGGATTTCAATGATGTGTTTAAAGAAAATCCCCCAAATGTTCTACCTCCTTCACAAGCATATGACTATACTATCAAACTCAAGAAGACATTCATTTCAAAGAGAACAAAAGCCTATCCCCTCTCTCTTTAAACAAGAAGCATGTAAAACATTTGTGGAAGAAAATCTAGCAAATGGATGAATTAAATCTTCACAATTCCCCCAAGCTGCATCCTTCTTATTTGTTGACAAGAAAGATGGAAAACTCCAACCTTGCCAAGATTATAGGTACCTCAATGAGCATATAGTAAAAAATGCTTATCCCCTGCCAAACAGTTGAACAAATTGGGAACTTGACAATCTTCATCAAAATGAACCACTAATGGGGACCACAATATACAAATTGTACTGGAGGATCAATGGAAAGCAGCCTTCATCACCCCCTTTGGACTGTTTGAACCAACTGTGATGTTCTTTGGATTGTGCAACTCCCCTGCCACTTTCCAAGCATTCATGAATGACACCTTTGGAGATTACCTTGCAGAAGGATGGTTAATTATCTATATGGATGACCTAGCCATCCATTCTTCTGATCCATCTGAGCATAAAGAAAGAACTATCAAGATTCTGGAATGACTTAGTTCAGAAATGCACCTTCAACTTCCAAACTATGGACTATCTTGGCCTAAATGTCTGACCAGGTGAACTTGCAATGGATACAACCAAACTCCAAGCCATAGAAGAATGAAAACCCCCCAGCTCAGTCAAAGCAGTAAAATCCTTCTTAGGATTCTGCAACTTCTATCAAAGATTCATTCCAAACTTCGCTCAGAGGGTTGCCTCACTTAACAAATTTACTCAGAAGGATAACCTCTGGACTTGGGCTAAGGAAAAGCAGCATGCCTTCAATGACATAAAACAGGTGTTCTCTACCTCTCCAGTCTTAAAACAACTAGACCTGGAATACCCATACTTCATCATGACAGATGCATTGCTTCTAGCCACTAGAAGAGTTCTCATGCAAAAGGACTCCAATGGCGATCTCTATCCATATGTATACTGATCTGCCACCCTATCAAGTGCAGAATGGAACTATGATATATATAACAGAGAACTACTAGCAGTTATCCATGCACTCAAAGATTGGAGGCACCACCTACTTGGGGCTCAACATGTGGTTCAAATCCTTACAGATCACAAAACCTTACCTACTTCAGAGCACCCCATCAACTATCACAATGTCATGCCTGATGGCAAATGTTCCTACAAGACTTTGACCTTGCATTTACACATGTACCAGGAACACACATGGACTCTGCTGACACCCTCTCTAGAAAAGATGTAATCAGACAATGAAGAGGTAGTCCTTCTCCCAGAAAATCTTGCTCTAACAGACAAAATTGCAAAGTTCACTCTCTCTGATCCTTCACTGCACTCAAGAAAATATATAAAGATACCCCCCCTCTTCCTCAAACAAAGTTGTTCAACTGGACCTTTATAAACCAAGAACTTCATTTCCAGGGACATCTCTTTATTCCAGAACCTACCCACCAGAACTTGTCCATGATCTATACTATTCCCCAACAACTGGACACATGTGCCACTTCCAAACATTAGCAGCCCTTAAAAAAGACTTCTGGTGGCCAGGAATATCCATATTCCTGAGATGATTTATCTCGGGTTGTGCTATATGTCAAGCCAATAAAGTCAACACCCATCCCACATCTCCCTCCCTGATGCCCTTGAACTTGTCCACTTCTGATCCCTTTCAACAACACTCTATTAATCTCATCTCTGACCTATCTCCAGTCTCTGGATTTGACTCTGTTATGGTTGTAGTTGACCATGGCCTTTTGAAGGGGGTAATTTTCTGCCCTTGCTCCAAAACCATTGATGCACAGGGAATAGCCCAACTCTTTTTCAATCAAGTCTTTAAGTGGTTTGGACTCCATGACAGAATCATCTCAGATAAAGGTCCTTAATTTGCATCTGTCTTCACCAGAGAACTAGCACAACTACTTCAGTATGATGTTGCCCTATTGTCTGCCTATCACCCTCAAGCAAATGGAGAAACTGAATGACTAAATCAAGAACTAGAAACCTACCTTCAGATTTTCTGCAATGGATCAGCAGATCAATGGGTTCCACTCCTTCTGCTGGCCAAATTTCATCACAACATGGTAACTCACTCCTCTACTGGGAAATTCCCATTTGAACTAATTATAGGATACCAACCTCAAGCCTATCCACCAATTGGAAAGACATTTGTTCCAGAATTGGAAAATAGGCTAACCAAACTGGAAGACTCTTGAAAAGAGGCACTAGCAGCACATGAACAAGCAAGGATGTTTATGGAAAAAATGAAGGAGGTCCACATTCATATCATGGAAAACTGGAGACAAAGTATGGCTGGAAGCGACCAACCTAAAAACAAACTACCCTGCCTGAAAATTGGCCCCCAAGTGAGAAGGACCATTTGAAATTGAAAAGATAATATTCCCAGTAGTCTATCAACTCCACCTTCCCCCAACTTGGAAGATCCACAATGTGTTTCATGCCAGCCTGCTAACCCCTTATGTAGAAACTTGGCAGCATGGACCCAACTTTCCCCAAACTACCTCAGAGATAATAGATGAAGAGGAAGAATGGGAAATAGACAAAATCATTGCATATAGAGGAAAGAAGGGAGCCCACCAATTCCACATCTGATAGAAGGGATATGGTTCCAGTGATAACACATGGGAACCAGAACCTAATCTTGGAAATGTGTTAAATTCGATCCTGCAGAGGTCCGAATACTAATCTCTGGAGCACCAGAGGTGTACAGTTTGGAAAGTGACTTTGGCTTCACCTTATGTGGTGTGCCCTTGTTAGAGTCTGCTGTCGCTAATTTATAAGATGGTCGGAAGCTGAAGGGTTAGAGGTGAGTTGTTTAGACTGGTAAGAGAACACCGATACGAGATCAATGGTGGAGGAGTAAAGCAGATGATTAAATTGATATTCGAACTGAGGTCTAAGCTAAGGGTACATGGGTTTATATATGGAGGTTGGAGTTCCAAAGAAGGAAAGGCTAGGGTTGTGCAGAGAATACAAAGGAACTGCTACTGTGCCAGCAAGTCACACAGCCAGGGCTGTGCTTTCTTGTCCGAGCACAACAGTATAGAATGGAGGCTAACTAAATAGCAAACAAGGAAGTATAGAGAATAATGTAAGTGTAACATACAGGAAAAGAGCATAGGATCAGATATGAAGGAAAGGATGAGAGACTTGGGAAGACTTAGTGATGGAATGTTTCAACTCCAGAGTAAGATCACCAGAGGTGGTCATATAGCCTTGGTGATGGCTGGAGGGGACTTGGTTGAAATCTGGGATATGACAAAATGAATGAGAAGTCCTTGAGCTTCTCAGAACAATGACCACATCCCATGAATACTCCCTCAAATCTCCCAATAAATTCCTAAGACTTCACACCCCATGTATACCCCCTCTCATGTCCAGAATCTTTGTTCCTGAATTACCTCCTGTCCAAGGACATAGACTCTCCCCTGTTTTTCACAACACCCTCCTGATATTGGTTCTTGAATGCTTAGCCCTCTACCACTACCTTGTCCCACATTCTCTCTATGATGAAGCACCCATCTTCTCCCCTTATCATAGCCTTTCAACAACTCTCATTCTCTGTCAGACTCAATCATAAAAGAGCTAGAAGAAATCCAATGCCAGCAGAATCACTTGATTACACACTCAAACACTCTTTAGCTGAAGGATGAATCTAGATCTGTCAAACCCTTGCAGACATTGGAATCTTAGGATCATCAATACCTTCTCCAGAGTTGCTTTGGCCCTTTATCTCCAACCACTTCTCCAAGCCCTTACTGAGGAACAAGAAGAGAACTACCTTCTGGATCTTGCTCATGACTACCTTGCCATATCACCCTCCTTTTCCTCCATCATTGAGAAACTTAAGGGGACCAGCCATGCTCATAACCCTTCCATCATGGAAAACACTGGATCACTCCTTGAAGAAATCACCATGGCCAAGAGAAGAATTAGGAATGCAACCCTACAAATGGCAGAAACCCCCCAAGTTCCACCCATTCAAGATGGCCCAAAGAAGTCTTTATCTGTCATCTCCCAAATTCTCACTAAGTCCCCTCCGCTCCTCTGTGTGCATTATCTCTGCTTTTACACTCCTATGTCCTCTGCTCTTCCATATCCACTTTACTTCTTGTGCTCATGTACATTATGTTATGTTTCCCTTTGTTCTCTTCGTAGTATAGTCTCCATTCCATCACTGCAGTGCTCATGGTAAGGCGCACAGCTCTGGCTGTGCGACTGACTGGCACAGCAGCAGTACTTAGTTTCCTCTGTTCCTCTGACCCTGACTTTACTACATTCAGACTTTGACCTCTGTATATAAACCTGCTGTAATATGTCTTAGGTCTTCAGTTTGAATATCAACTTAGTTCCATCCTCTCTTCCCTCCTCCATTATTGAGTTCATCAACAAGTTCTCTTCCTTGAGTTTTGATGACTCTCCTCTGACCTCTGGTCACTCCATACCTCTGCTCTGCTCTCCTCATAAATTAGGGACAATGGAACTGGACAAGGATGCACCACATAAGGTGAAAACAAAGTCCCTACCACCTCCAACCAACTCTGGCGCTCTGGAGTTCACTGCCCAGTCCCCAATGGACCCACACTTAATACACTCCCCCACTATACCATCCATTATCATTCTTTGCCAGTTCATGTTGTGGACCAGCTATTATTGACGAGTTTCATAGTTTCTCCACCCATCAGACTTTCACTTCCACATCACAGGCACCACACCAACTGAGGTCTCCAACCCCATGTGCTCACATTGAAGAAGAAGAAGTTATTGATGAAGGTGACAAAACAGACAGCTCCCACACCAAACAGCCTCTACCTGGTAGGTTCCACACACCACAGTGTTGTCCTCCTCCTCCACATGATGACAAGCCTTCAGATCACAATTCTGATGGGTTTTACCTGGATGAACTCAACCTGCCAGATGATGATGATGATGACTCCCCTGCCGGTAGTCCCCCAGAACCTGGTGATGACCCCAACTCTGGCAATAGACACAACAGTGACGAAGATGAAGATGAAAATGTTCTGCTCCTGCAGGACATGCTCATCAATTTGGCTGACACCATCCACAGACTGTCACATGCCAATGGCCATCCTGCTGAGTCTGGAAGCCAGCAGACCAAGGTTCACAAGCCTGACCGGTTCCACGGCATGGAGCCTTGGAAACTCTGTATGTTCCTGATTCAGTGCAAGTCCGTTGGGGACTGGGCAGCGAATTTCAGAGTGAAACAACTCAATAAAGATGAAGCAAGAGATGAGAGTGAATGACCACTTTGGTCCTTAGAGCAGTAAGCCTGTGAGGAAATCTCCAAGACTTCAAAGCTGGGGACTCCAGCCTCGAAGCCCAGGGGTTTATATACTATTCTACTGTATGTACATGTTTGTGTAAATACCATAAAGAGACATCATATCATGATAAGAAGAAAATACATGATTGGATGATAAGAATGCATGAGTCATAAAGAAGCATGTCCATGAGAGAAAGAAGTAAAGAAGCATGCCTCGTGTGATGGGCATGTTGGACATGAGGTGTGATGTCATCATGACATCATAGATAAAAGATAAGGGTCTAGCCCTTGAGCATGTGACAAGTCACGTGACTTGGATCTAGACTGCTGAAGTAAGCAGTCACATGATAAGTTATGCTGAAAAACATCTAAGTCCCCTTTGGCCTTGAGCCGATAGGGGTTTTCCATATATAGGAGATCAGGAGTTCAATTCCTGTCAAGAGCGAGTTTTTAAATAGTGAAAAAGAGCATTTGTAACACATCTTCACACCCCCTGCACTTGTTGTGGTTGTTTTTTATACATATATATATATAAAGTTCTGCCATTATTGTTCTTTTTATTTTCATGATTCTTATTTCTTCTGATCCCCATTCTTAATTCATTCTGTTCTTTTACCTCACTGACCATCCTGTCAGTGCATTTCTATGCATCTTTAGCATTCTGGTGTTTCTGCAATTCCTGATTTGGTATGTTCTCTTCTTTCTCAAAGAGCATTCTCATATCCTCACCACCTCTCCTTTGTTACTTCCCCAAAACCTGAAACCCCTTGTTCCCTAAGAGTGTTCCCATGTTCCCACAACCCCTCATTCCCTCAGAGTGTTTCTGTTGCCCTGCAACCTCTCCTTGTTACATCCCCTGTGTTCCTGTGTCCCCACAACCTCTTCAAGTTGTTTCCTCCTTATGTCCCTTCATTCCCTCAGAGCATTCCCACATTTCCATGATCTCTCCTTTATTACATCCCTGTGTTTCCACAACCCCTCATCTCCTCAGAGTGTACCCATGTCCTCATGTCTCCACAAACTCTCCTTTGTTATATTCCCTGCATTCCTGCATCTCCATGACTCCTCAACCCCTCTTAGTGTTCTTGTGACCAATGAACTTAACATTCACTCTGCAATAGTTAGATGTTCTTTTAGTAATTGCACAAACATGAGATATTCCTCTTGAATAGTTGACTGGATCATATTCAAAATTGAAACTATGACTCCTTTATTTCCAAGTCAGTATCACAAGTCTTTTTTCATTCTATCCTTCAACATTTGAACCCTGTCATTCCTGAATCTAGATCATTCTCTTTCACTTTTGCTGACAGGTGCCTTCTTAGTCCAGAGTATGAAACCCTATTGTAATGCTCTGGCCTCTATATTACTGGTATGCAGCAATGTAATACATGCATGGGAATTCCATATCTTCTTCATCTTATCTTATCTCAACATGTGTTATCATTATTATTTATTACTGTTATATTATTGTTCCCTCAATAGGTAAGTGGCAATAAAAGCCATTGCCATTACTTCTCATTTAATAAGATAGATGAGCCCAATGATCTGTGGAATGAATGGACTTGTAACATTATCACCTGATATCTATGTAAGGGCATAACAAGGACTTTGATTGAACAGGAGCACCTCATATGCATAAGTATCTCCTTTTGTTCAGATTAATGGATGAACAGCCAGGGTTGACACTAGTTCCTGGTTTGCTCTGCAGATAAGGGAACAAGAATTTTAATGGCAACTGTATCTGCATAATTCTTTTGCATATGTTTGTGAAACTGAGCACAGGTGAGTTGCAAAGGCTAGGCAATTTCTTCATTTACAGGAGACAATGTGCAAAAAAAAAAACTCTGACTACAAAAGAAACAAAAGAGTGAGCACTTCATTTCATGCCAGCTTAACAAGCCCTCTGAGAGAGAGAAAAGTCAAAAAAGAAAGGATTTCCAAGAGCTTTACATGTATAATGATAGTAATGCAGTGCCATATATGGCCAATTTATAAAAAATTACCTCATATATTGCTGATACATATATTCTTTGTCTTCATAACCTTCTGGGCCCAGTGGTCTCTTTACCAGTGGCATGGTCAGGGTAAAGTGAATTGACTCTTGCTTTTGGAGAACTTAAACTATCTCATGTCCAAGGATTGATGAGCTCTTATTATTGTTATGCATGTGCAACATCTAGTCCCAGTGTGTCCTCAAAGGCGACACATAGTCCTGTAGATCTGAAGAGTTCTCTGCTGAGACTCGAGGCTCAGGCAGGATGAGACTAAACACTGCATATAATTGCACAGATCTAGCTGAGGAATATACAAGACAACTACTAGCTATTTATACAGCCTGGAATCATCTCAGAACAGAAAGATGATGGGACAGGGCACATGGTATGCTACAATGGCCTCATGAATCAATGGTGAGAATGGGACAACACTGCCATCAGAAGTAGGATGAAAGGAGGAGTGGAGGTCCATGACAAAAGTGAATCTGAGGACACATAATAAGAGTTACAAAAGCAGAACAAAAGAGGAACAGGGTAAGTCAAGAATAGGGATCTTCATATGACCATATGGAGCATAGTCTTTGGGGAATTGTATTCAATAATATTCTGAAGAAAGTCTGTCTTCAGGTCTCCATTCTGATTGAAGAGTGGTAAAGTGTTCCAATGGTTCCAAAATTCCAGAACCTTCAGAACTGCAGGAAGGTATCTTGGAAGTGTCGGAAGCATGGGAACAAGTTTCAGAACCTTCGGAAACTCCAGAACTGTGCCTACTTGTAACAATTGTAATTGATTGGCAAGTGAGTTTGTTCAGCCAATGAGATTCAGATCAGGGTAAAATGTGTCCTTTGTTTAATGAAAACCACATGGCATAGAAAATAGATTTGTGCCATTGGGTTTATATTGCATGAAATGCATAACAGTGCACCACTATATTTCTCTCTTGCAATTCCTCCCTATGAGTCAAAGGTCTCCATTTGATTCAAATGCAGTACACAAGTATGATGGAATTTAAAAAAAAATACTTATAGTATATAAACATGGCACAGCTACAGTTATTAGCCATCTTGTAAATGCAAGAAAATGAATTGTTTTCATGTTAACATCTCTGTTGACCAACAGAATGGAAAGAAATACCCAGGGTTCATTGGTCATGGTCAAGCCAGAGCTGATCTTGATTTATCAGAAGTGTTGGTGGTATCCCCTTTGGAAGCACTCATTCCTTCCTTGAATGAGACTGGACCTACCTGGATGTTATCATAAGGATGAGTTTAACAGAGTGATGAATATTTTGATGGGCTTTACCAAGAGTAACAATCTTCTCAGATGTTGACTCATTGAACTCAAGCATGAATCCTATTTATATTCTGAAAAAAAGAGGTCTTATCAAAGATGCTCAGCCATTATTCAAAGGTAGGCTTCATTGCCATGTTCAGTCACAGTTGAAAATTTATTTTCCATTATTACCTCATCAGTTGGCCCAGATACCTGCATTGGTGGCAGGGTTCAGCTTATTTCCAGAAGAGACTATGTATCTTGAAAGTGATTCAGTTCTAGATCAACTTGGCATCTGACTGCATGCTAGCTTGCATATGTTGATTTGTTGAAAATGTTAAACCAGATTGACTGCCCAGCCCATACTTGGTCACTACAAGAAGTGTGAGAAGCAATTTCCTGCCCTTAGCAAACATGTCAAAAACATGATAATCAAGCTTTGTAAAGTTCAGCAGGTGTACAAAAGGGCAAAAGTGTGGAATGTAATACATGCATGTCTAGATGCAAGTTCCTGTCTGACTTCCTTGTTCTAGAGGCCCCTGGTGCAAGGTTTCATACTCCCCATGAAGGGCTATTCTTGTGTTGGTGATTCAAACTGCAATTACAGCATCAAAGACTTGCAGATGATGGTAAAGCATTGGAGAGAGAAGCACAGGCAGTCTGTTTTATCTGAAGTAAAGCACCATTTGAGCATGGTGCAGGCTCTCTTCCCAAGTATTGGCCACATTTGCTTCAAGGTAGAGGACTTGATCCCCTTGCTGACATTGACATGTGATGTTATTTTCAACATATATTTTGCCCCAGCTGGGTTTCATGAAGCCAGTCCTTCCAGAAAATGGAGATTGCAATTGACCTCCCCTTCTGAAGATTACCAGATGGGATCTGTTCAATAAGGCCATTCACCAATCTGTCTCTCAGTGAAAGGCTGCCCAGAGCATTAAGGCCAAGCATAGTATTAAAAAACATGGTGGAATATTCAACCACTTGGATTGCACCATGCATAAACACCATGCAAGTCTAAGGGCATATGTACCTTGAAGCACATATTTATTTGTTCATCATTTGAAAGGATTTGATGCATGGCAATCATGTTTCAATGGAGTAAGTACCATTAATTTCATTGTTTGTCAAATGAAGGCTCACAGAGAGTGACAGTGCCAAATATTTTTCCTTTGTCATGCCCAGCAATCCAAACTATACAGCTGCATTCATCCAGATTATGTACATGGGCCATGATTCACAAACACCTCAGGCATGTGTTACACTTGTGCAACATCTAGTCCCAATGTGTCCTCAAAGGCGACACAACGTCCTATAGAAATCCTAGGGGTTCTCTGCTGAGACTTGAGACTCAGGCAGGATGAGACTAAACACTGCATATAATTGCGCAGATCTAGCTGGGAAATATACATGATAACTAGCAGCTACTTATACAGTCCGGAACCATCTTGGAATGGAAAGGCGATAGACAGGACACATGGTATGCTACAATGGCCTCATGGAGTCAGTGGTAGGAATGGGATGACACAGTTGCCAAAAGAAGGGATGAAAGGAGGAGCAGAGGTCCATGACAAGAACAGTTCTAAAGGCACATGGCAAGAGTTACAAAAGAGAAAGAAGAGACGAACAGGGTGATTCAAGAATGGGGAACTCTATATGACCATATGGAGCATAGTCTTCAGGAAACAGAGTCCAGTAGCATTCTGGAGGTAGTCCATCTTCCGGGTCCCATTCTGGTAGAGTGTTGAAGAGTTCCGATGGTTCTGGAATTCCGGAACCTTCAGAACCACAGGAAGGCACTTCGGAAGCGTCAGAACTGTGTGAATCAGTTCCAGAACCTTCGGAACTGTGGATACTTGTAACAGCATGATCTGGACCTGTCATTCACACTCACTTCTTCACAACAGAGTTGCTTGAAGGATCTCATCAACTCTCTTCACAACAACTCCCTTCCTTCTAAAGAGGTTGAGGAGAAAGACATGTTCAGATATCAACATTTCTCATGGTCACTCATTTGTCCAACTGATGATGACTCTGACCAGCCATGGGGGAATGCAATTCAGCAGTACATCTAGTTGAAGACCCTATGCCCTGATGGTGAATTCATAAAGGCATCTGACATGACCCCTGAGCTTGCAAAGTTGAAGTATTGTATTTTTGTTATCTGACCACCTTATGCCAAGCTTTGCTGTATAAATCCAAGTTAAGGAAAGATGAGAGCAACCTCCGGGAAGTAAAACATTCAATCTCAATCTTTTTTTTTTGTTTCTCCTTTCTCACAGAGTCTGAAAAATTTCTTCTTCTTCTTCTTCTTATATTAGATGCACTGTCAGACTACACAACTGGGCACTTTCACTTGGAGCACCTATGATATTCAACATGATATGATAACTCGAGCAAGCCACTTCCTCTCTGACATTTTCCTCTGTCAAGGAACTAAGAGTGTTCTTGGATTCACATTACATTTGGATTTCTATTTAAACAGAGATGCTTTACTTGAATCACTTACAGGAGGGAATGCAGCTCCTGCTCACAAAAGTGAACTTAATGTATGGATATTGTTATCTGAGTGGGAAAGAATGGCAACTGCCTGTAGTATCCCAACATATCATTGATGACATCTTGAACCACTGATGGAATTATTGCTTCCTGGAGGAGAGTCTATTTAAAGAGAGGCAGACTGTGTTCTTCAGTGAGATGGTTGAGCTCAAACCTGAATTGCTCAGGACAGCTATACTGGGACAAGAATGCTGTTTGAAGGTTTCTATGCAGTACTTAGGAGAGATCTGGGGTTACATGTACCATGCTCTCTATGTTGGACTTCAGCTCTCATCAAGGGCTACCCAATTTCTTCAACATCAAATATGCAATGCTGACAGGCCCAGAAACATAATCTTTCAAGGCCACAAGGGCTTTTTCATCAGCAGATATAGCAAGATGAGCAATGCAAGAGGCTGGGACATTTGTATCCATGCTTTCCTTGCCTCTCTGCTCAGAGAGGTGCTGCTAGTCCTGCTTGGAGGTGGGCTGAGAGAAGCAGAAGCCATTCTTGCCAGAATCATGCATTTGCCAGAGTCATGAAATCTATTGAAGGTAAGAGAATTATTTTGTCATGTCAGAGAAATGATGATGTCTTTGGCTGCCCATGAGGAGTGAGAAGCTTTCATCAAGGGATGATAACTCTTGGAATCGGAATTCATCTCTCCAAATGAAACCTTTGCCTGCACCAATGACATTCTTGCAGAGGCATTTGACCACTCCACTAAGGTAGATCACAACCACTATGCTTTGGTGCACAGTTCATTGCCTTACCTGTCCAACAATGAGCTTGCACAACATTGCTGGCTGTCTAACAAATGGTCTAGTTTCCTTG
Source organism: Austroboletus eburneus (assembly GCA_038090175.1). NCBI lineage: Eukaryota > Fungi > Basidiomycota > Agaricomycetes > Boletales > Boletaceae > Austroboletus > Austroboletus eburneus. The sequence goes on along the minus strand of JBBPMF010000397.1, from coordinate 3,090 downwards.
ATATGAGATTACATCTGATTTCTCTGCTGGTTCTCCAGCTATGCATTTAGGCCAGAGCTGGGCAGCAGCAGCAGCAATAACCAAACCTTATGCTTTTAGGCAATCAATGTAACAGAATTGCTGAGTTGATTTTGGTCAAGCTAAATATGGGGCTTGATGTAGAGTCATGAGAATCTGAGGCTCATTCTTTCATTGAAGCCTCGGCTCAGACATCCCTTGACCTTTCTGGTGAGTTAATGAAAAGGACTCTCAAACCTCCTGCTCTTGCTTTCTGTGAAGTCATGACTTGGGCCATAGATCAAATGGCAAAAGGACTTCCATCTGCAATTCTGGCTGTCTCTGAGGAAATTCCTGAGCACAGCAATAGAGATGAACTAGCTTGCCCATGATATTCTTTCTTCCTGCCTCTTCCTGAACAGGAACAGTTTTTTCCTTCATGGGGCTCTGCCATCTCCCTCCAATCTTCTCAGTTGCTTTGTGACATAAAAGACTAACTGCCATGGAGTTCAATGCTGTCATCTTTGCCTCTACCAGACCTGCTGATGGCTTACTATGCCAGTAAGACAAAAGAAAGAATACAGGATATGGTTTAGGAAATCACTCTTTCTTGCCAAAAAAAGAGGGCCAAGGATAAGATTAAACCTGCCAATGAAACTGGCCCATCACATTTGTTGAAAAGGCTTAAACAAGGGCCTGTCATCTCTTAAAATAACATAGCACTATTTGCTTTATATAGCAAAATGAGTGATGGTCTCATGGATTTCATCATATCTGACAGCAGGTTGCAATTAGTGTGCTTTGGAGAACCAGCCTTGGTGGGAATATTCATGCTATGATCAGAACTATTTCTGGACAGCTGGATGCACATGAGAAGAGTAAAGAGCAGATGGCAGAAATTAATTATTCATACAGTGCAAGGCCATGAGGATGCTGTGGTTACCATTCAATTGGGTGGAGGAAAGAGCATGCTCTGGCTCGCACCCCTGCTAGTCAACTCTGCCCTCAAGTTTATATGTAGTTGTATCCCATTTGTTGTTTTTCTAAGTGAACAGTTTGTGAGAGTGCAGAAAGCAGGCATTAGATGCATCAAATTTTCCTTGGAAAAATCTGTTTCCCTAACCATACAGTTACTCTTTGTTCAAGTAGAACACATCACTCAGGAGGTGTTTTGAAGGTGAGAGTTTTTCTTGGCTATGTGGCAAAACAAAGCCTTTATTGCTAAAATATCATTACCATCTGTTAAGACCAGATTGGACTTGGCAGACAAACTCCATAGGAGCTCCATGAATCTTCATGAAAAGGGAACAGAGTGGAACATTGGCTTCAGTGTCTCAGAGTAGAGTGCTGCACCTGTTATGATTTATTGGAGCCCTCTTTTCTTTTCCTTGCGTTTACTTATCATGTATGTCAAAGGATCTTGACCCTTGCTGTTTGAGCCCTGCTTGGATCCCTTTCTTTTACCATTGCTTTTCATTACCACTTACTTATTTATCATGACTCATACACAGCTATATTACCAACCTTTATCTGATGCTATCACATCCACTCCATTGTGACTTAGCTTTTTCATGATTCCATTGCTTTTTATCACAGACTCACTTTCTTTCTTTATCTATTCTTAACCATTTGACTCACATATATAAATCCCCAATACTCTGATGTATTCACCATCCTAGACCTTCTGCAATCTACCTGGTATCTTGGTATGACAGGAGTATATATATGGAGATCAGAGGTGGTGTACAAAAGCAATGATGGGAAATGTAAGTAAGCAGTGCTGGAGAAATAAAGATGAAAGGAAAACATAAGCAGAGCTGTGCAGGTATAGGATTAGAGAAATCTAAAAGGCCAGACTAAGACATAAGTAGAACAATGAGTAACATAGCTAGAATGTACAAGAAGCAAAGGAGTGGAGAAGTGGAGGAACAAGGAAGCAGAGAAGTGAAGGAGTGTAGGAGCAGAGGAGCAGAGGATCAGAGGAGTGGAGAAGGCTTAGAATTAGGGATATGACACCATCTCATAAAGGATCATAACATATCCAGACTCTGTCAAGTTTCACAGGCTTTTCATAGACAAACATTATGCCCAGCTTCACTGTCATCTAAACAGGAAGTGGGCCTGGATCAATCTGGCAAAGACTGCAGGTCAAATGGGCATGCCCCTAATGCTTCTTTCTGGAACAAATCCTCCTGCACATGAAAATGAGCTTCTGAGATTCTATGAACTAAGAAGTGTTGAATTTGCACTGTTCCAGGCAACATGTATTAGGTGTCAAGCCTGTACTTAGGCTCATAGCAGCATGGATCATAGAATCTATGCAGGGGCAACAACTCTACCATACCAGATAGCCATGTACTCCCTGGGGGTGAGGACAGAGCTTGGGGGCTTGGTGATGGTAATGATTCCAAGTAAAGAAGTTTTTCTTATTCTCTATTAAAGCGGAGTTGGAACTCTATACTTTATACTGAGTATGCTACATATTAAGTAAGCCTTTTTCATGTACTGAATATATACTACTCAGGCTATAGATAAGTATCCTATAGTTAGTCGCTTTCAACACTTCTCCCTGCTAAATACATTAAGTATGTGAGCAATAAGAGACAGGGATGCTAATCTACCTGGGGAGAGTCATAGAAGACTAACCTCAATTTTGATCTGAACTAATCAAGATTGACATAATCCAAGTTCTTGATAAACATGTCTGCAGGGTTGTTGGATCCTTCTAAGAAGAATATCTCTATTAACTTATCCTGGACATACTCATGCACACTATGCCAATAAATGTCAATGTGTTTATTGTGCTTCTCAATCACAGGATTAGTAGCCATGTGTTACGATTCATGCTGCCTTATCCTTTTCTTACCATTGTATACCAAAGGGCTTAGCTCCTGTTATTCAAGTCCTGCTTCGACTCTTTTCTTTTCCTTGACCTTTTTCAGATTACCACTTATATATTTAGTGTGACTATAGTGTCATCTTGGATAAAAGTGTCAAAATGAAAAAGTCAGAATCTTCCACAAAGTATACCATAAAATAGTACTCATTAATGCGGTCAAAATGAGCCAACAATCATAAAAAACGGCGGTCAGA
>JBBPMF010000396.1:0-29099 GCA_038090175.1 Austroboletus eburneus | reverse complement strand
GTTGGAGATTTGTTGGGTGAGGGAGATGAGTATAGTAGTGGGGATGAGGGGTTCAGGGTGGGTCCAGCTAAAGCTGGGCCATGCAGAGGGAATGCCTTCCACATTGTTGCGGAGGCATTGGATCAGGGAGGGGGGAGGTACTGGGACAGGTGCATCGCTGAGTTCGAGGGGGTTGTTGGTAGGAGTGGTGGTGGACCAGCCAGCTTCAGCGACATCAGAGGGAACATCGCTGGGTGCAGGAGAGGATGTGGAGAGGGTAATAGACATGATTGTGAGGGGTTTGGTTTGGTGGGAGATTGAGGAGATTGAGTGGCAACGTTTATAGTTGTTGAGGAGGGATGTGGAGTTCCGTAGGTTCTGTGTGGATTCCCAGGAATCTTCTTCGGCTGTGTATCCCTTCCATCGGATCAGGAAGGAACAGGAGGACGGAGGTCCGCGATGGTGGATGATTTTCTCGATTTCATATTCCTCATGTCCATCAATGAGGTCAGGTGGTGGGGAAGGGTAGTTTGGCCCATGGATGGGGTTTTTGCGATAGGGTGACAGGAGGGATGTGTGGAACACTGGATGGATTTTCCACGATCATGGGAGGCGCAGTTCGTAGGTGATGGGAGATAGCACCTTGACAATGGTAAAAGGTCCTTCGTGTTTCAGGGCGAACTTCGGATTGACCACAGAGCATTTGAGGTTTCTGGCTTCCAGCCAGACTTTGGATCCCTTGGTGAAAGGGGTGAAGGAGCAGTGGTTTCGGGACGCCATGACTTGGTGAGCGAGTTTGTGGGCGGCAAGGGCTTCATTGCGAGTAGCAATGAGGGATTTGAGGTGGTCCTCAATGGCGGGGATGTGGGAGTTGGTGATAACCAAGGGAAGGGCATGGGGTTCATATCCCATCATGAGATAGAACGGGGTCTGTCTGGTGACAGAGTGGGGGTGGTGATTGTGAGCGAACTCAGCGTGAGGGATGAGTTCAGATCACATGGTGGGGTTACTTCTGTTACGCTTGTGCAATGTCTAGTCCCAGTGTGTCCTCAAAGGCGACACAAAGTCCTGTTAGATAGAAAGGTTCTCTGCTGAGACTCAAGACTCAGGCAGGATGAGACTAAACACTGCGTATAATTGTGCAGATCTAGCTGGGGAATGTACAGGATAACTACTGACTATTTATACAGGTCGGAACCATCTCGGAACAGAAGAGTGGTGGGACAGGACACATGGTATAGTACAATGGCCTCATGGAGTCAATGATAAGAATGGGATGACACTGCCATCAAAAAGGGGGATGGCAGGAGGAGCGGAGGTCCATGACAAAATCAGAGTTAGAGACACATGGCAAGAGCTATGAAAGCGGAAGAAGGGAAGAACAGGGCGAGTCCAAAATGGGAATCTCCATATAACTGTATGGAGCATAGTCTTTGGGGAATAAGGTCCAGTAACATTCCGGGGGTAGTCCGTCCTCAGATTTCCACTCCATAGGGGAAGAAGTGGGGGATTCAGATGGTCCTGGATCCTCAAGTCCCTTGGAATCATGCTTACTCATAACAACTTCTGCAGAAAATGTGGAGGTAGGTCTTGACTTCCTGGTTGACCCATTCGGTTTCACCATCAGTCTGGGGGTGGTATGCGGTGGAGAGCGCGAGGGAGTAGTTGAGGGCTTTTCCCAGTGCTTTGGCGAAGGCAGAGGCGAACTGAGGGCCTCGATCAGAGATGATTCTGTTGTAAAGACTGAATTGGAGGAAGACTTTGTGAAAAAAGAGGGCTGCAATCCCTTCGGTGGTGATGGTTTTCTTTGTAGGGCAGAGAATTACCCCCTTAGTAAGGCCATGGTCGACCATGACCAAGAGAGTATCAAAACCTGAGGATTCAGGGAGGTCCATGATTAGATCGCATGAGATCTGCTGGAAGGGGTGGGTGCAGGTGGAGCGGATGGGGGTGAGCAGGGGGACAGTGGGGTGGGTGTTGACTTTGTGTTGTTGACATGAGGCACAACCTTCAACATACTTTCGTACGTATTGGGCGAGGCCTGGCCACCAAAACTCAGCGGTGACGAGCTGACAAGTCTTGAGATAACCAGGATGACCAGCAGTCTCGTGGTCATGGCAGCGCTGGAGGATGGAGTGCCAGAGAGATTCATTGGGGGGAATATACATGTGTCCTTGGAAGGTAAGGATGCCGTCTTTGTATTGCCAGTCAGACAGGTGAGACTGAAAGGCTGGGGGAATGGTTCCATCAAGGGATTGAAGGGCCTTGAGGACAAAGGGATCCGTCTTGGAATGAGATGAGATATGTTCTTGGAGCATGGCATCAACGACATTGATGAACAGGGATGGGGGAAGGAGGGTGACTCCTTCATTGTCAGCATCATCCGAGGGGATGAGATTGGGGCGGCGGGAGAGAGCATCAGGACTGGCAAGGAGTTTACCAGGGACATGGATCATGGTCAGATCGAAATCTGCCAGGTCGAGGAGCCAACAGGCTTGTCAGCGGTTGAGGTTCTGTGCTGACCGGAAGTAGGTCAGGTTTTTGTGGTCCGTAAAGACTTGGACCGGGTGGGAGCTGCCATGGAGATAATGGCACCAGGATTTCAGGGCTCGCATGATAGCAAGGAGTTCCTGATCATAGATGTCGTAGTTTCGTTCTGCTGGTGAGAATGACTGGGAGAGATAGGAGCAGGGGTGCCAATCCCCATTGGTATCCATCTGGAGGAGAATAGTGCCAGAGGCAAACTTGGAGGTGTCTGTTGCAATAGCAAATGGAGCAGAGAGGTTGGGGAGTTAAAGGACTGGGCAGGCAAGGAAGAGTTCTTTGAGACGTTCAAAGGACTTCTGGCATTCGGGGGACCAGGCCCAGGGAGTGGTTTTCTTGGTGAGGTCAATGAGGAGGCAGGCAATGGAGGAATAATTGGGGATGAATTGCCAATAGAAGTTGGCGAAACTGAGGAAAGAGTGGACATCGCGAAGTTTCTCTGGGGTGGGCCAGGATGTGATCCCATCAAGCTTGACAGGGTCCATGGCAAGTTGACTGGGTTTAATGATCATTCTGAGGTATTCAACTTCTTTAGTGGCGAAGTTGCATTTCTTGAGTTTGAGGTGAAGGTCAAGTTCCTTCATATGCTGGAGGACATGCTTAGTTCGTTCAGTGTGGGTTTTCTCATCAGGGAAGAAGATGAGAAGATTGTCCATGTAGATGACGAGCCATCCTTCGGCAATCATATCGCGGAAGGAGTTGTTCATGAACCTTTGGAAGGTGGCGGGGGAGTTGGTGAGACCGAAGAACATTATGGTTGGTTCGAAGAGCCCTTTATGGGTAATAAAGGTGGCTTTCCATTGATGTCCATCTTTGATTCAGACATTGTTGTAGCCCCATCGAACATCAAACTTCATGAAGACCTTGGCATCATGGAGTTTGTCGACGAGGTCAGAGACTAAGGGAAGGGGATAGGTGTCACGAACGGTATGTTCATTGAGGTACCTATAGTCCTGGCATGGACAGAGTCCGCCATCTTTTTTTTTGACAAAGAAGAATGGTGAAGCTTGGGGGGAGTTTGAGGGGTGTATCTTGCCCAAAGCAAGATTTTCATTGAGGAAGGTTTCCGTGGCCTTGCGCTCATCTGGGGAGAGAGGGTAAATCTTTCCAACCTTAGGTGCGAAAGATTCGTTGAGGTTGATCTCATGATCATAGGGTCATGAGGGGGGTACATGGTCCGTGGCTTCCTTCGAGAAGACGGAGGCGAAGTCAGAGTATTGAGCGGGGAGGGTGACCTTAGGTTTGGCTTTTTTGGTAGCCATGGCCAACTTGGTAGAGTTCATGAGTTTGGCGATAAGGGAATTGCCCTTAGGAATGAAGTGATAACCACATCAGATGATGCGGTTGATGATGTAGTTGTCACGAGCATGGTGGAGGTATTGTGGTTCCATCTCGTAGTCAAGGTATTCATAGAGACATCTGTCATAGACAGAGTCTACTTGGACGTGGCGAGGGGGTTGAGGGAAGGGCTTGAACTGTTGGAAATGCGTTTCATATTGGTTCAAGTCGACTTTGTGGAGCATGTAGAGCTCCTTGGATTGGTCAGTAGACTCGTTAATGGAGAGAGTCTAACCAAACCAGTCGATGGTGGGGTTGACGGCTTTCAACCAGGGGAGACTAAGAATGAGGTTTTGTTGACTGCAGTCCATGACATAGAATAGGACTTTGTGAGTGAGTCCTTCAATGTGAATGAAGAGTTCGGTGGTGAAACGAACTTCTCCTTTATCTGTGGGTCCCTGGTTGAGATTGGTGATGTTAAGGGGGGAGGGGAGTTGGGTGGTAAGGAGCTTGTTTTTGCAGACAAAGCCCCAATCAATGCAAGAGATGTCGGCGCCACTATCGATAAGGGCGCGGGTGTCGACGGTTTTCAATGTGTGCGAGGGTACAATGATTTGGACAGGGATTTGCATTGAACCAGGCAGCGTAGATACAGTTACACGTTGTATTTTAGGAGAGTCCCACATCAGTCGAGGTCTCTGTTCTAAAAATCCTTCTTGGGGGGAAAGGTGAATTGGACATGACGAACTGTGAGATCATTGTCATCGTTGTCGTCACAGGTCTGGAGTTTGGGGAGGTCATTGTCGACCTGTTCTACTTGTTTGACTGAAGTCTTACGAGGTTCCTTGGGGTATTTTCCACAAGCATCGGTGCGGTGGCCTTTTTGCCTGCAGCGTAAGCAACATCCTCCTTTGAAGCATCGCTCCCGCTCTTTGGGAGTTAGCTTAGGGGGTCTGGGGACATTGACCACATCGACATCCATGGCATTGGGATTGTGGGTTTTCTGGGAAGGGGAGGTGGTGGAGGGAGTCTGGTAGGACTGATATGCGGGGGTGGAGTGGGTATGGTGTTGGTTAACGATGGTCTGAGCGTGATCGTTCTGGACTTGGAAATGAACAGCTTTTGAGTACCATTCGTTAACCTTAGTGGGAACCGTGTCTATGAAGAGGATGCAGCGGGAGAGGGGAGGGGGAATGCCAGCAGCAAAGTAGTTGATCAGGACGTTCTGATCAGTGATGCCTGAGAGGGCGACATTGTTCCTAAACTCAGCTATGTGCCAAGTGAGTTTGGGACCATAAGACCTGTTTTTCTTGGGGATGAGATATTCCGAATGAAGCCAGTTGATGGCTTGATTCTTGGTATCCTGGTGCTCAAAAGCACCCTTGAATTTGGTGAGGAAGTCGGTGAATGTTCTGAAGGAGTTGGCGGTGATGGCTTCCTCTCGGAAGGTAGAGGCCCAGATGGCGGCTGAGCCCTTTTTCATGTAGGACAGGGCATAGGCGATTTTCTTATTGTCATCATTATAAACGGTCTTGTTTATGATGAGGTAGGTCCAGATAGAGGATAGCCAGGGCATGGCATTGGTGTAAGAGCCATCAAAGGCATTGGGGGCTCTGAGACGGAGTTCAGTGGGTTTGGTCGTCATGGTGACTTGGGCTGGGGATGGGGGCAGGGTGAACGCCAGTTGGCGATTGACTGGGGTTGGGAATGGCGGGGTGGGTACTCTGGGGATACTAAGTGCCGCAGAGAGTTGATGGGCGAGTTCTAGGTCCTCAGGTTGTTGAGGAATGACGAGGTCTTCATCAGTGTCAATGGGGTTCTCTGAAGAGGATTCGTCAGTGTCCAATGAGTCAAGGGTTTCCCTCCGCGGTGCAAGGTTGGGATAGGGTCTAGGGTTTCTGGGGCATTGGTGGGCAATGGTGAAGGCTTATATGATGATAGCCGATCAAGGGAGATCTTAGACCTTTTGTTACGCTCGATGGGGTCAAGCGTAGGCCTGCAGGGGTTCTAGGGCTTACTGTCACTATACAGCTGACAGGACAAGGGGGCCTGATGAGGGGGTTCCTTGACAGGGAGGCTAAGGCCAGTGTAAGACTAACGTCGGATCAAAGGGGGTCCGCTCAAGGGTCTTCCTTGGCAGAGGTTCTGGGGACCATTGAGGACCAAGGGATCAACGGGTCTAAGGACATCACAGGGCTAGTGACGGATTGAGGGTTTCAAGGGAGTGTCCACTCAACAGTAGGATGAGAACTGGGAGACCTGAGAGCAACTCCAAGATACTAGGTAAATTGCAGGAGGTCTAAGATAGCAAATACACCTGAGTATCGAAGGTTTATATACGTGAGCCAAGCAGTTAAGGGTAGGTTAATGGATGAAGGTGAGTCAGCGATAGAAAGCGATGGAATTGTGAAGAAGCTGAGTCACTACGGAATGGATGTGATGGCATTGGATAAGTGTTGGTAATACAGCTGCGGATGAGTCACACTAAATAAGTAAGCGGTATTGCAAAGACAATGGTAAAAGAAAAGGTTCAAGCGGGGCTCGAACAGCGAGGGTCAAGGTCCATTGATGTACATGGTAAGTGAAGCGAGGAAAAAAAAAGAGGGACCCAATGAATCATAACAGAACCTGACCTACTTTTGATCAGCACAAAACCTCAATCGCCGATAAGCCCATTGGCTCCTTGACCTCACAGATTTCGATCTGACCATGATCCACGTCCCTGGTAAACTCCTTGCCAATCCCGATGCCCTTTCCTGCTGCCCTGATCTCATCCCCTCTGATGAGGCTGATAATGAAGGAGTCACCCTCCTTCCCCCATCCTTGTTTGTCAACGTCGTCGACACTATGCTCCAGGAGCACATCTTGTCTCATTCCAAGACAGATCCCTTCATCCTCAAGGCCCTTCAATCCCTTGATGGAACCATTTCCCCTGCCTTTTGCTCTCAACTCTCCGATTGGCAGTACAAAGACAGCATCCTTACTTTCCAAGGACGCATCTACATTCCCCCCGATTAATCCCTCCAGCGCTCCATCCTCCAGCACTGCCATGACCACGAGACTGCTGGTTACCCTGGTTATCTCAAGACTCATCAGCTCATCGCTGCTGAGTTTTGATGGCCAGGCCTCGCTCAATACGTACAAAAGTACATCAAAGGTTGTGCCTCATGTCAGCAACACAAGGCCAACACCTACCCCACTGTCCCCCTGCTCACTCCCATATGCTCCACTTGCACCCACCCCTTCCAGCAGATCTTGTGCGATCTGATTACCGACCTCCCCAAATCCTCGGGCTTCGATACTCTCTTGGTCATGGTCGACCATGGCCTTACTAAGGGGGTAATTCTCTGCCCTACCAAGAAAACCATCACCACCAAGGGGGTCACAGCCCTCTATTTCCACAAAGTCTTCCTCCAATTCAGTCTTTATGACAGAATCATCTCCGACTGAGGCCCACAATTCATCTCTGCCTTTGCCAAAGCATTGGGACAAGCTCTCAACTATTCACTTGTGCTCTCCACCACATATCACCCCCAAACTGATGGTGAAACTGAATGGGTTAACCAAGAAGTCAAAACCTACCTCCGCATCTTCTGCAGAAGTAACTCCATTACATGGTCTGAACTCATTCCTCACACTGAGTTTGCTCACAATCACCACCCCCATTCTGTCACCGGACAGACCCCGTTCTATCTCATGATGGGATATAAACCCTGTGCCCTTCCCTCAGTCATCACCGACTCCAACATCCCTGCCATTGAAGACTGCCTCAAGTCCCTTGTTGCCACTTGCAATGAAGCCCTCGCTGCCCATGAACTCGCTCGCCAAGTTATGGCATCTCAAAATCACTGCTCCTTCACCCCTTTCACCAAGGGATCCAAAGTCTGGCTGGAAGCCAGAAACCTCAAACATTTCATCGTCAACCTGAAGTTTACCCCAAAATGTGAAGGACCCTTTACCATTGTTAAGGTGCTATCTCCTATCACCTATGAGCTACGCCTCCCACGATCGTGGAAAATCCACCCAGTGTTTTACACGTCCCTCCTGTCCCCCTACCACGAAAACCCCATTCACAGGCCAAACTACCCCTCCCCATTGCCTGATCTTATCGATGGGCATGAAGAATATGAAATTGAGAAAATCATCCATCATCATGGACCTCCATCCTCCTGTTCCTTCCTGATCTGATGGAAGGGATACACTGCCAAGGAAGATTCCTGGGAACCCGAACAGAACCTATGGAACTCTGGCCCCCTCCTCAATGACTATAAATGTCGTCACTCAATCTCCTCTATCACAAACCACTCAAAACCTCTCACAATCATGTCCATCACCCTCTCCGCATCCTCTCCCACTCCCAGTGATGTTCCCTCCAACGTCACCAAAGCTGGCTGGTCTACCACCACCCCCACCAACAACCCCCTTGAACTCAACGATGCACCCATCCCCATACCTCCCCCTTCTTTGATCCAATGCCTTCACAATGATGCAGAAGGCATCCCCTCCACATGGCCTGGCTTCAGCTGGATCCACCCCGAACCCCTCGTCCCCACTACTATATCCATTCCTCTCACCCAACAGATCTTGAACTGTCCCACTTGCCTCCTGTTGTCCATTCCCCCCGCTGCCCTACCCAACCACCCCACTCCTCTCAATGATGACCTCACTGCTGCCATCACCACCAAACTCCAAGACTCCAGTCTCGCCATGGCGCTTGATGCACACATAGAACCCCACTCCCCCTTCACTCTCATGTATCGTCTTTTCCTGACAAACTCCCACATCACCGTCTTCACTGCCACCCCCACTGCCTCTACAGCCCAAGCATTGGCCAACCTCCATATCCGTCGGCTCCACCAGACCCTGGAGCATGACCTCATTCAGCTAATGTACCAGCTGGACATGACCAACTTCATTATTGACATTGATCAATACCTTCAAGAACTTGCCACTACAGGCAATGACCATATCTCCACCCCCTCTGCATCCTCCGAATCCCTCATCACCCAGGAGGTCACGTCATCCTTGATCGTGTGGATGACTACTGGGCCAGAAATCAAGGAGTCTGGTCCCTACCCCCCAACCATCCACATTATCATGACACTTGCTACCAATGCCAATGTCTTGGACACCGTCACCTCCATTGCCCACTCTACCAGTGCCCTATTTGTCACAGACAATCCCCAGGCCATCCCCAATGTTCATGCCCTATGTGTCCACATACCCCCCGCACATTCACATCCTCCTCTTCAGACTCGTCTATACACCAGTCCCCCCACTCCTCGTGCTCCTCCTTCTTGCACCATGGCCATCCCATCCCATCAGGACAACGTCCCAATGCCCAGATCCCTTATCAGGTCCCCACTCCTCCCCCTTCTCTGCTGGCAGTGGATGACTATGAATTCTTTGTTAGTGCCAAAGCTGATGACAATGAGACCAGGTCTCATCGAGGTGACTACTAAGGTTTCATCACAGTCTCACCCATACAACAGAGGTAATGTTATGATTTGTTGGGCCCCTCTTTTCTTTTCCCTCCAATTACTTACCATGTACACCAAAGGACCTTGACCCTCGCTGTTCAAGCCTCGCTTGGGTCCTTTTCTTTTACCATTGCTTTCCCATTACCACTTACTTATTTAGCATGACTCATCCACAGTTGTATCACCAATACTTATCCAATGCCATCACATCCACTCCATAGTGACTCAGCTTCTTCACAATTCCATTGCTTTCCATCACTGACTCACCTTCTCTCTTTGTCTACCCTTAACTCTGTGGCTCATGTATATAAACCCTTGATACTCAGGTGTATTCCTTATCTTAGACCTCCTGCAATTTACCTAGTATCTTGGAGTTATTCTCAGGTCCCCCAGTCCTTGTCCTACTGTTGAGTGGACACTCCCTTTGAACCCTCGATCTGTTGCTAGTCCTGCGACATCCCTAGACCCATTGATCCCTCGGTCCTCAATGATCCCAGAATCTCTGCCAAGGAAGACCCTTGAGTGGACCCCCTTCAACCCAACATTAGTCTTATGCCAGCCTTAGCCTCCCTGTCAAGGAACCCCCTTGTCAGGCCCCCTTGTCCTGTCAGCTGTATAGCGACAGTAAAGCCCTTGAACCACTGCAGGCCTACGCTTGACCACGTCGAGCATAACATATTACATAGAGCATTTGAAACAACTCAATAAAGATGAAGCAAAGAGTAGAAGAAATGACCCTTTGGTCCTTAGAGCAGTAAGCTTGTGAGGAAATCTCCAAGACTTCAAAGCTGGGGACTCCAGCCTCGAAGCCCTGGGGTTTATATACTATTCTACTGTATGTACATGTTTGTGTAAATACCATAAAGAGACATCATATCATGATAAGAAGAAAATACATGATTGGCTGATAAGAATGCATGAGTCATAAAGAAGCGTGTTCATGAGAGAAAGAAGTAAAAAAGCATGCATCATATGAAACATGAGGAGTGATGTCATCATGACATCATAGATAAGAGATAAGGGTCTAGCCCTTGGGCATGTGACAAGTCACATGACTTGTGGTCTAGACTGCTGATGTAAGCAGTCATGTGATAAGTTATGCTGGAAAATGTTTAAGTCCCAGTGGCCTTGTGCTGATAGGGGTTTTCCTTATATAGGAGGTCAGGAGTTCAACTCCTGCCATGAGTGAGTTTTAAATAGTGAAAAGAGTGATTGTAACAGCATTGGCCTTTGAGAGTGTTATGATGAGAGGAAGATTCCTGTCAGGTTTGGTGTCTATGCATTTATTTGTGGCTGTGATATAATGCATTCAATGCAATGGTGCACTAGATCACTAGTTCTTGCCCCTGCTCTTGGGGTGTGAGTTGACTTATCTGTCAGAGAGCTAAGGCTCTGCTTCTTTTGGAGGGAAAAGGTTACCATGTGATTCCTTGAATTAGCCTGTTGAGTTGACATATCAGAACATTTCTGTCAGGTGCTTGTTGTCATTAAGGAGGGTGGCTAAGCTAGTTGCATGACATCCTAGCCATGAGCATAGTTGTTGGTGTTGTGCTCTGTGTTGGGGGCACAACATAAAGAAATGTATTACTGTTTCTGGGGACTTCTGGCAGCTTGGGCAGATTGGGAAGTCAGCTCTTTTAATGCAGTAGAAGTGTGTATTAATGGGGGCATGGCCTATATGTAGCTGGAAAAGTATTGACATGTTGTAGAGCTTTCAGCAGCTCTAGGTTTATATTTCATTCTTTTACATCATTTGAATGCTTTGTACTGAACTCCTTCCATCTATATTGGACACTCAGACTATTTGCTCACAGTCCATAGTTCTCTGGACTTCTTTCCCATGCACCAGTCTTCTGAATATCTGTTCCTGTGCTCTAGACTTACCTGCAGACTTCTTTCCCACACACCAGTCTTCCAAACTTCTGTTTCCTGTGCTCTAGACTTACCTTAGCAACTTTATTCTTTCACTATAGATGCTTTATCTATGTTTTGACATATGTTTGACATATGTATACAGTCCTGGAAATGCCTGGACTATAAATACTTGTACCTAGCTTTATCTAGAGGGGAGGAAAAATCCCCCATCTACTACCTATCTACCTTCCAAAGATCTCTCTCCTTACTTTCACAAAATACATCTACTTTCCACACTCCTCTATGATCTGTTCATATTAACTGACTTCAGAAGACCACTTCTATCACCATTTCAATACTCTAAACTTTCAGAACCTGCCTGGATGGCCTGGACTTCATTAATTTCACTCAGGACTTCTTCCCAGACCCACTAGGGACCCCTTGGGATGAAATCCAAATCTTACACTTATCTACCCAATACCCTGATTGCAACCACATGGCCAGTCCTTGATCTTTTTAGCATGTCTCTTCAATAGGTGCTTTATGATTTTGATGAAGTTCTTGAAGTGGAGGATGGGGTCAATGCAGTGGATTGACTTGTATCAGGGTGATTGGGTGAGAGCATGTGCATTTAGAGACTTTATCTCTGCATAGATTTTTTGTTTCAGAGCTAATTTGCTAATGGGAAGCTCTCTCAGCATGTTTTTCTTCTTTTTAAAAGATCTGGGTAGTGTGTGTGTGGGACTAGTTATTCCTTCTGCAGCCTTTTTTGCCTCTGTCCACTAACTCATTTTCTGAAATCTCTGCATGCCCTGGGGTCCATCAGATGCTGATCATTTGCAGTCCATGTACTTTTAAAGCCTTTTCTAAGTCCCTATGAAATTTATCCACAAGGTAGTGACTGGGTTCTGGCTGGAAGGATGTCATAGCTAGAATTGCTGCTTTGTTGTCAAGAGCAATGGTCGCCAACCAGATGTCATGGGTGCTGCAGAGGAGGGCCACCACCAGTATCATGCTGACTATCTCTCCTTTGTATACCATATGCATCTCTTGTGTGCCTAAATAGAAGTGGGCTTTTTGTATTGTTTGTCCTTCTCTCTGTAAGATTGCCACCCCTCCTATTTTGCCATTGTGTTCTGACCTGTCTGAATAAACAGTTATGTCCATGGCCATTTCCTGTTTGGCATCATATTGGACAGTGGAGTCTGCATTTTTGGGAATATAAATGGTTATGGGGGAATTTATTTGGGACTGTGTCATATAGGGTTGATCTTGAACATGGCCTGGAGTGTGTGGGCTGGCAATGGGTGTTATTTACATCCTTGGTGGGCAGCCTGGATGGCTTTTGTGGCTGGGTTGGTGGAGCTCAGGGTGGCCATTCTGCATGCAGTGTTTGCATATCAGTAGGTGGACTGGGAGGAGGTTGCTGTGTTCTTTGAGTTTGAGTGCATGACTGAGCATGTTGAATGTTGAGGACCATTGGACTTTTATATTGACAATAAGTTGCAAGGGGGGTGAGCATATCTGAATGATCTTGAGTAATTCTTTACATTGTGCTGATAAACAAGCCTAAGAATACCATAGAGAGAACCTATATATAAATCTGGAACATACCACTGCCAATCATGTACAGAGAATGCTGGGTATTGTAAGGGAGCGAGATGGAATGTAGAGATGGTGAGAGGAAGCGAGTACAGTGTGTCGCAGTTGCATTTGGGTGTAAAATGAAATTTTCATATCTTCATACCATTTATAGTTATCTGCTCTTGCTGGTAACTGGAACACATAATCATCTATGCAGCTTCAGGGCTTCTGGGGCCTGGCTCAGCGCAGCTCATGGCTTCTCAAAATGGCAAGCCAAGCTCCAAGCTCCACCAAGCCCCTAATGCGGCCTGGCTTGGCCAGGCTTTTTGATGTCCAGCTTGATCAGCTCAGGGCTTTCAGACCAGGCTGTGGAGTCACTTGTAGATGACACCTGTACCTTTTTTGTATCATCATTTATTGTCCTCTCTGAGGGTGGAGGCTGCATGGTACATGCTTGCATGTAGGTACTTGATATCCCTTGTCAGTGCAAAAGTATCCTGTTTGCTTCGAGTATACATTTCGCTATTTCCTTTTCTATCAGGATAATTATTATTCAATTTCTTTTCTTCATTCACGAGATACTTATGTACGCGTCCACGTGACTTTATGACTCATTCCATATCATGTGGAACCAGTCATTCTATGACATTCCACTCGTTTCCATGAACACTTACACATATACCTTAGAGGCTTCTATGCCTACCCTACATAGTGGTCTGTGCACCAGATCACATGTATATAAGGTGGGACATCATCGTAGGATACCCCCATCTTCAGTTTATTCATTGTTTTACCAAGTAACCTAAAGGGCAACCTAAGGGCCTTTCTAGAAGTCCTGATATAAAACCGAAGATCTCCCTCCTTACCTTGTCCGAGGTCTATGTCACTCGAACCTCACTCCTCGCATCGTCAATGCCTCATCAACATTACCCCCTTCCTCACTGAAATGACATTTGCTACATTGCTCATGCCCGCTGCTGTATTGCCCCAGGCGCTTCATTGCCACCTACCTTCCTGCTTCACATCAAGCCCTCTGCATGTCTGAGTTGCTGAGTTATTGCACTGGCATGAGAGTGGAGGAATCACTCTAGGAGGATCCCTCACCCACCATACTGGTTACCCACGCCAGCCCTCACCATATACACTAGGCGTATTTACCGTTGCATCAAATGTGTGTGCGCGGTCTTCTTCTTGTTACTCAAGTTCATCTGCATCATCTTTTGCTGGATACTATCCACAACCTCTACCTGAACTTTGTGTGCATCACCGAAGTCCTCATCATCACCATCCTCCTCACCTATCTGAGACTCGTGTATTGAGTTCTCGCAATTGCACCAGAGCAGATTCTGTCTGTGCTGCCTCCTCTCCAACAACCCTTGCGCTTCATGGCAGATGCTTGGGATTCAGACAAAGAGACCATCATTGACTCTGACTCTACCCCCCGACCACCTCTCATCCACTTCTCAGACGAGGAGTTCGAGCCCGATGAACTACCTATCCATGCCTACATTGCCAATGCTGACTGCATCTCGCGTCCACACCGAGGAAGCTCGGGAATGCCCATTCGTACTACCTGGTGGAATAGTCCCACATCCAGATAGCCTACCACAGCTCACACCACTCGTCACAAGCCTGCTTACCATTACTGCCTGGACTGCCTGCTTTTATCAGCAGTATCCGATCCTCATCCCCATAAACGACATCAGCAAGATATTCTCACAGGCATCACACGTCGAAAGAACAAGAGACAAGCAACTCGTCTATGCCCTTTCCTTATCACCTATTGACGTTACAAGGCTGGCAAACCTCTCCAACATGCCTACAAGGAACTTCAATACAATCCTGCCCAAGTACCCCAATGTTAGGACTTTCATTCACAAAAGCCGAAACTTACGAGGATAAGGGATTGAGTGAAGAAAAGTTTTTATTTTAGATCACCATGTCCGGATTAGCAACAGCAGGATCCGCAGTTGCATTCCCTCATGTCTACACCAATGCCAAGGACTTCAAGGAGTTCCATATGCAATACTTGGACTTCTTGGAGCGAGAAAAGACAAACCCGGGAGCACAGCTTGCACCTATGATGCCTGATCCCGACACCACTCCTATGACACCCCAACGAATGAAGGCAGCAGCCATCCCGACTCCAATGTCCCAAGCACTCAGCAAATCTGTAGTCCAGAAACCACCCACTTATGATGGCAACAAAGGCTTGTACATCCAGTGGACTGCTCAGTTCACGAATTATTGCCGAGGATTTGCCTGCAAACCCACGGACAATGAAAGGATCCAGATGACCCTGGGTTTCCTCACAGAAGGAGCTGCTGCTGAGTTCGCAACCTTCTATATCACCGACGATGATAACGATCGTCAAACCTACGCCGAGTTCCAAACTCTGTTAGAACAACAATTCAAACCCATCTACACAGTTGCACATGCTGAGACCAAGCTTTATGAACTCAAACAAGGATGATCCATGATCGAGGAGTTCATCACAAAGCACCAACATCTGATGATACACACTGAATACTTGGAGTTACTACAAGGCGGACAACTCATCTGACTTCTATGGCAAAACGCAAAAAGCGATCTAGTTGAACAAGTCCTACAGACCAATCAGGATGCAAGTACTGTACACAGCAAAAACTACAAGTACTGGTGCCAAGTTTTGATCAAAGCTAGACAAATCCTTGACGAAATCGCTGAACACAAAAAGAAAAATGTACCCCCAACGCGATGGATTCCAAAACCAATGGTCCGACTCCCACAAGTGGCACCACCGCCTATTGGACCCAATACACTGGGCACCTTTGCAGGTTCCAGCATCCCAATGGATCTATCCAAAGCACGGTCAAAGGGTATATGTTTCAAATGTGCCAAAGAAGGAAAGAATGCACCATGGCCGTGTGCTGTTCACACCCCAACTGGCCTCAAAATGATGAAGGTTCGCAGAATCGCCATCAAATACAAGGACCTCAAGGACCTTGAGCACACGCTCGAAGAAGTTGAGGAGATGGATTTTGTAGAAGAGGACAAGGACTGAGATCCCCTTGCCCTCAAGGTATGACTCAGATTAGAACTTGTAAAACTTATAGAAAATCAGCAAGGAGCATTCCTGGCTTAAGGCCAAAGGAAGGCACGGCGGGGCCAATAAAAACTGTGCTTAATTCTCCTTTTGCATCTACTAACAAGTTCTCTCTTCTGGACATAGATGAGATCTCAACTGAGTCTTCAAACGACTCACCCCCCTTCACAACACCGGTTCAGCCAGAGATCGATGAATGCCCGAAGAAACTGTCAGCTAAGCAACAGCCAAATGTACCTTCACCCCTCCTGGGTGTTACAGCCTCTGTTCCATCCAGGAAACATGCAATCAAGAGACAGAATAATCGGATTACTAGTGGTCAAGTAGCTCAATTCTCCCAAAAGTGAAAAATATTGATCCTCACAAAGGACGATTGCTCTTGGATGGAGACTGTAAAGCCTTGGTCCCCTCAGTGGATCAAGCAAATCGCAAACATTATTCCCAATGATCGACTAGAGCATCATCTCTGGGCCTTTGCCCATGAATCCCGGCAATCCGAGGTTGACGCTGAGCTAATCACTCACCTCCGGAACACATCCCACAATGCTGCAGAGTTCATGCTCCTCGAGCTCTTGCAGAAACCCCAATACATCAACAAGAAACCCTCTCCGAATGCATTTGAAATCCCTGTTATCATCGTGACCCCCACAGGTAACATGATGATGACATTGGCCCTCATCGACTCTGGATGTATGGCCTCTGCCATCAACAGACACTTCATAGAAACCCATCAATTAATGGCGGAACCTTTACCCCGCCCCATACTGGTCTACAACACCAATGGAACAAAGAACGAAGAAGGATCAATCACACACTACGTCAATCTCGAGATCAAGATCGACGATCACATCTCTCAGATCCCCTTCTCTATTACCACTCTGTCATCACAAGCCATATTCATAGACTTTGACTGGTTAAGGCAATACAACCCCTGTATTGATTGACAGATCAAGACATTATTGTTCCCTGAGACTCATCTGCTGTGGCAACATGATGAGCTTGAATCCGATGATCGACTATTCCAAGTCAAGAACAAATATATCACCACACTCGTGACTGACCTTGCGGCCACTGCCAATAAGAAAAAGCAAGACAACACCTTCAAAGACATGGTCCCCATTCACTACCACAAATTCAAGGATGTCTTTGCAAAAGAAAACTTCAATGAATTATCTCCACACAGACAATGGAATCATGCTGTTGAGTTGAAACCAGGTGAACACAAGGTCAACTGCAAAACCTACCCCTTGTCTCTCAAGGAACAAGAGGAATTAGATGCATTCCTTGAGGAAAATCTATCGACTGGAAGGATATGCCCCTCCAAATCCCCATTTGCATCCCCCTTCTTCTTCGTCAAGAAGAAGGATGGCAAACTTTGCCCCGTACAGGACTACTGATGTCTCAACGATGTAACCATCAAAAACCACTATCCCCTCCCGCTCATTGAGGAGATCACACAAAAACTGAGGAAAGCCAAATACTTCTCAAAGATGGACATCCGTTGGGGATACAATAACGTATGAATGAAGGAAGGAGACGAATGGAAGGCTGCCTTTAGAACTAACTGAGGACTCTTTGAGCCTTTGGTCATGTTCTTCGGATTTACCAACAGTTCGGCGACCTTTCAGATGATGATGAACCATCTACTTCGCAACCTCATCAATCACAAAGTAGTAATTGTATACATGGACGACATTCTCGTCTTCACCAAGGACCTTGACGAACACTGTCGTGTCATCAAGGAAGTGCTCGAAATCCTTTGCACCAACAAACTCTCACTCAAGCACACCAAGTGTGTGTTCGAAACCACCACGATGGAATACCTAGGGTTGATCGTCTCCGACAGTCATATTGCCACCAACCCGACCAAGGTCGATGCTGTTCATACTTGGCCTGTCCCAACAACTTGGACAGCAGTACGCTCCTTCCTAGGATTCCTCAACTTCTTCAGGAGGTTTATCAAGGATTTCGTGGCTATTGCTTGCCCACTTAACAATCTCATGAGCGAGAAGACCGAGTTTGTCTGGACCAAAGCATGTCAGCAGGCATTTAATACACTTCGAAATACCCTCATTAACGCCCCCATCCTCACGCTCACTACAGACTTCGACCCATTCCGCATTGAAACCAACGGTTCCGGCATCAGTATCGAAGCAATCCTCTTCCAGCTCCAACAAGGAAAGTGGCACCCTGTCGCTTACCTCTTCCACTCTCTCCTTCCCGCAGAGCGCAACTACCATGCCGTGGATCTCGAATTCGCTGCCATTATCGAAGCCATCACCACCTGGCGCCACTTCCTTCTTGACACACATGTCCCGTTTGAGATTCTGACTGATCATCGGAATCTCATGTACTACTCCATGCCTCAAGATCTCTCCCAATGACAGGCACGGTGGAACCAAATCATGCAGGAGTTCCACTATACCATCGTGCATCGCACAGGCAAGACCAATTCTGCTGATCCACTGTCCAGGAGGCCAGATTTTGAAGAGGGAGTACAACATGACAATAAAGGTGTCACTGTTTTTCTGCAACTCATGGATTCCCCCCACATTCATTTATAGCAGAATCATATGTTGCTGGCTGTGGAGAATGCAGCAACATCTAACAATGGATACAAATCCATAAACGTAATTATTAATAACGTTATCACTTCTCCTTTTTCTTCCTTCACAAATGCTATTGATATGAGAACACTAGCGGCAATGTGTGTAGCTGAGGACTCCACAGACATCGACTCTCAGATACAAGTATGACAGCATCTCAAGGATGCAAAAGTTATGTGTGCACTTGCACAATCACATCCTAATTTCTCTATTCGCAATAAACTTATTTTCTTTAAAGACACTTTATATGTACCAAAGGACGAAACCTTACGGACTCTCTTACTTAAACATTTCCATGACTCACCTCTCACAGGACACCCTGGAGTACGAGCCATGACGAGGAAGCTCCAAGCCAGCTATTACTGGCCAACCTCGACCAAAGATATCAAAGCCTATATCTGCAGATGTGATCACTGCCAAAAGAATAAGGCTAATACCCAGGCTAGGCACATGGCGCTACATCCACATGCCATACCCTTGGTGCCTTGGCAACACATCTCACTGGATCTCATCATGCCGCTACCACAATCTAAAGGCCGAGATTCCATACTGGTCATAGTCAATCGTTTCTCCAAAATGATCTGACTCTTCCCCATCAACGCCACCATCACCTCTCATGGAATCGCCACCCTCCTCTGTGACAAGATATTCAAACTCCATGGCATCCCACAAAAAGTCATCTCTGATCAAGGACTGCAGTTCATCTCGGGCTTCATGCTCAAGCTATACAAACTCCTCAGAATACAGGCAAACCCGTCCACTGCTTTCCACCCTCAGACCAACGGACAGACAGAATGGTATAACGCATGGGTCGAGCAATACCTTCGGATCTACGTAAATCACCAACAATCCGACTGGGCTGATTGGTTCCCCATGGCCAAGTTCGCGCATAACAACACACCACGCTCAACAATGCAACAAACACCATTCATGCTCAATTACGGTCATGAGCCCTGGACAGGACAAGGACGACAACAGTCATTGAGGAATGAGTCAGCGGACGAGTTCACACGACAAATGGTCAAACTATGGCAAACAGCAGAGGAGTCACTTCACCTAGTGGCTGATGACATGAAAAAGTTCTATGACTGCAAGACAAGAGAGTTGACGGAGTATAAACCCAGCAACTTAGTTCTTCTCAAGGCTTCTCACATTTGCACTAACTGCCCCGCAAAGAAGCTCAACCAGAAACAGTTCAGACCTTTCAAGGTCATCACTAAGGTTGGCGTCGCCTCATACAAACTGGACCTACCCCACGGTTGGAAAATGATTCATCCGGTCTTCCATGAATTCTTACTCCACCCTTATCACACGCCAAGTCATCCATCGCAAATCCTACCCCCGCCTCCAGTACCTGACCTCGTCGATGACCTTTCTAAGCAGGAAGTCAGAGAAGTTGTCGATTCTTGGATTCGAGGAGAGAAGTTTGCTTATTTGGTGCACTGGAAAGAATTCCCAGTTGAAGAAGACGAGTGGATTCCCATTGATGATCTGCCTCATGCACAGGAAGCTATCAAATGCTTCCATCGAAAACACCCCACGGCAGCTCATCCCACTCAGAAGCTTTGCCTCCAACCCATGGATGTCTCCACCCCCAGTCTGGTCTTATTGCCGCACGAACCCATTTGCACCTGCCCATCCTGTACAGGAACACCTACTTTTGAGGATCCAGGATTCTTAGAGTTCTGCTGTCATTACAAGCGCCTTGACAACTCGCTCTTTGAAATTCCACCTATCAATGTGGACATCAATCCTTAGAGAGGGGATTATGTCAGGATAATTATTATTCAATTTTTTTTCTTCATTTCATGAGATACTTACATATGTGTCCACGTGACTTTATGACTCATTCCATATCATGTGGAACCAGTCATTCTACGACATTCCACTCGTTTCCATGAACACTTATGCGTATACCTTAGATGCTTCTATGCCTGCCCTACATAGTGGTCCATGCACCAGATCGCATGTATATAAGGTGGGACATCATCATAGGATACCCCTATCTTCAGTTTATTCATTGTTTTACCAAGTAACCTAAAGGGCAACCTAAGGGCCTTTCTAAAAGTCCTGATATTTTCATTTAAACAAGACTGATCCCAAGATCTTCTGCAACAATAGTCACCGCCTTCTCCCCGACCAACAGTGTGGTGGAATAAGTGTTCTGCAACAAAGAAATTAGCACTGATATTACTCAGTGTATACAGAAGTAGATAATATACATTGCCGACATTCGTGGGGCAGATGGACAACTCTGCGAGCATTTTCAGACCGAACACAAACAAATGTCTGGCCAAGCACTATACCTGTGACCTTGAGACCTTGCATGCCATACACATTCAGTCTTGAATCCACAACACCTCCTTGTTCACGGGGCTTCATGGCACAGGTCCCAAGCTGTGTTGCACCGTCAGCACATTATAAACAAATGTACAAGGAGATTTGAGCTTACCGAGTGCCATGTCGCTTGGACTGTAGTAAACACTCAGTTGACCAAGTAATTATCGACATATTAGCCACCTACGAAGTTTCGATGGAAGTTCTCTATTGCTCTATCATCCTCTGTGGAATATACAATATCAGCTGCGTCGATTGGCACTGGTCCGCCTGTTATTCGACAAGCTGCAGGGCTCTCGGCTGCAAAAGAAGGGTGAACGAAAGTTGCTTCGCCCCTATACGCAGGCATTCGCCTATAAATTTCACGTGCTTTCTTGTATAACATGGTAAGACATGCTATGTCGCCAGCACTGTTTGTTCGTCGCTAAGTCACCGCACTTGGTAAAATCGGTAGAAATAGAGAACGTACTCGGTGAAAAATCGAGGGTCAAAGGCCAGTGGCGCATGTACGTTTTCCGCAGATGTAATATGAACACTTCCAATCGACTTCGGATATAGCTGCCAATCGAAGTGTCAGAAAAGGGAGTCCGGTAAAGTCACTGCAAAGTTTCATTACAAGATAATAGCCCATGGTGACAAACTTCATTCCCAAAGGAGGTAATGCTATAGAATAGCCTAGGTAGCTAAAGAGCTCATCAGAATGGAAGCACACCAAATTCTATAAGAGCAGAGGTTACCCCATGGCCGGTGCTATAATGGCCACTGGCTTGTCTGTCTTGTGTTGAAAGAAGTTCTCCCACCTCGACTGAAACGCAGGCCCAATGGATTCCAGTTCAGATGACGTTGGGCGGAACTTCATCAAAGCATCTAATCCGCTGCATAAAAAGCATTGGCCACTGACCGCGGACTCCATGATAAAAATACAGTAACGGACTTGCAAGCAATCTTTCCCTTTCCGCCGTGCTGCCATTCCGCCAACCTCGCTAAGATTGGTGTTCATACATGCCACTGATGGTCATGTCTCAACATCACTCACCTGACACTTCCCCCGCATCACTCCAGACATCATCTAGCGTGAGAGCGTCATTCGCTGCATGAAACAATGAAAAAACTCCAAAGTGGTCTACAGAGCAGGATTTGTCTAGCCGTTGGGACACATGCAACGTTTGTACATACCCTTAAAATTTTCTCCAAGTCGACTTTGACAGGAACGTTGATACTGTTCAGGATAGACGAGTTGCCGATCCCGGATCTTTCCAAAATTGCTGGAGATCCCATGGCTCCAGTAGATACGACTACCAATTTCGAGGCCATCGCAATAATAGTGTCAGCTGTACCTTCTGGAGATGATATTTCTTCGGCAGTATATTCAATTCCAACTGCGCGCCCGTACCTGTAATTGATGAAGAGTGTGCAGTGTATAAATTTATATAGGGTGCCATTATGCTTACTTAAAAATGACGCGTTTAACACACATCCCCACCCGAATTTTTAAATTCGGATTCTGTACATGTGGGTATAGGTACGCGGAAGCAGCATCAGATCGTCTGCCCGTTTTTGGATCAACATATCTTGTCGAACAACGTCAGTCAGCATGATAATGAGTCTCATCGTTGTGTGCAAGTCGCTTACTTGTTCCATGGCTGTTTTGAACGAATAAGCCTCATAGTCGGTTGTAGATGAGCAAAGAAACACCTACGCTATACGCGTCTGCGGTCTTAAAGTCGTTGCAATCACCAACCTGGGAACGGTGGGGATCATATTCTCTTCCTATGTCCAAGAATTGCTGTCCGATCGTCGCAAGGTCTGGCTGAGGAGGAGAAATCCGGATAGGCCCGCCATATTCGTGAGTCGGTTGATCTGCAATGGGATTAAACGTTTCAATCTGAACGTTCGTCCAGCGAAAAGCGTCAGGATGAGCTTGGGTTATCATACATACATCTACCTTCTTGATCGATGGAAGCAATTCGTCAAAACTCCAGCCCTTGTTTCCAAACGCTGCCCAATCATTATAATCGGAGGCGGCTCCACGCACATACCCCATGACTGTGAAAAGCAAACGAGTGTATAGCACTGAAATACAACGTCGATGTTCACTGACAATTCACGGCGGAACCACCACCCACGCATTTTCCAACAGATATGGCGAAAGGACGTCCATTCAACTCATCAGCAGGTTTGGCGGCATGGACAGACACGGTGGTGCTGGCTGGAGCGAGGTTATCGAGGAACCGGCAAGGTTGGACGTGGATAGGGAGATCACGGGTGTATTGACCTCTCTCCACGATGAGGATCTTGAGGGATGGGTCGGCAGCAACCAGGCGCCCTGCGACAATACACCCAGTCGTCCCGGCTGTATGAAGAAGAGTGAGCGTGCAATGACATGGATCATGGAAAGCCTACCTCCGGCGAAGATGATATCAAATTCTGAGGACATCAAGAGGATGGGACCTGAAGTATGGGTGAGTTAAAATATCATTACTGGCCCTCTCGTGTTCGGTTAGTAGTGTCTGAGATTCATATGGCCCGCGTATAGTGGCATTCTAAACTTCTCGGTTCGTCCTGCCACATGACCCCAGCTTGATTGGATTTAAATTTATTTACACAAATCTAATTGGCTGAATTCTCGCCGCGCGTCGCTACCAGCGCCAGTCTTCGACATGAAGCGTCCTCTCATGTCGCTACCTATCTGACGGGACCTCTGAACAGAATCGGACCTTTAAAAGAAGCGTGTACTAGGTTTGTGGTGGCGCATTTGAAATGTCTCGGAAAACCATTCCGAGAGGTCGAGAGGGGACTCAAATAGCAAGTCCGGACAGTTATCTTAGAAAGACTTGATCAGCATTTATCTTCTCTATTGTATGCTGCCAGTGTAGTATACGTCTGTACTCACGAGAACTTGATTGCACAGTTGAGTTGATTGGAATATCGCCTACATACGAAAAGAAGATCTAGAACTTTAGCATTCTAACGAATATCGAAAATTGCCTAAGTTAGCTTGGGGAAAAGGCTGAGAATTGGAAAATCCTGTACTCTGAGACCGGCACCCTTGTCAGCCTGTAGCATGCTGATCCCATTTACAGACGCCCTAGTCTCGAAACCAGACGTCAGGTGAACGTTTCAGTTCGTGGGCCTCAGCTTGAGACCTTGTGCTTACCGTCAGCATTCACCTGAAACACCCATCATGCTAAATGAATGTCGGATACCAAAACAAGATGCTAGGCGCGATTGCAACGAGGATGGTAAGGATGCCGACAAGGAACGACTCGGAGGTGAAACCGGCCATTCCCAGGTGACGTGAATTCGAATTTCGAGCGGTTGTACGCTTTCCATCACCATGATAAGCCTGTTAGTTAGTTTTACTATTCACTGGGCTACTGTGTAGTACTCCTCTCAATACGATTGTCCTACTCGGCTTCAACTAGATTTTGTTTGACAGCCCGCTCCACCATGCTTGCCTCGAATTCCAAGGTGCCATGTAGCGGCCATTGCTGACAAATGTGGAGGCCTAATTCAGAGGACGTGGAACGGCTTAGTAACTATAGCTGAGTCAAATAGCATGGTAAAATCAAATTTGTGCTGGACCTTCATACCATCAATTTTGGCTGTGCCTTATGATTCTATGAAGCCTGTGAGTCTTAGAAGGCTTTCTTGCTTGCACACTAGCGCATTCGAAGCTTAAGGCATCCTTTTAACCACCCACAAATCTTACCTTGCCGGCCGAGATTTACAAGGTATTTATGCTCTCTGAGATGTGTAGAACATTCCGAGTCCGAACGCTGACAAAATGTTACTGGGAACAAGAAAAAATTTCCAGGGCATCCGAAGCATTCCGTCCAATACAAACGATCAGACCACATGTGGACGTAAATGGCTAGTGGAAAAAGACTCCCAGGTATGGTTACTGCTTTTTTCCTTCCGCTATTATCGTTTGTCCATTCTTTTTCTTGTCATTTTGAAAAAAAAACCCCGGCCCACGTTTAGATGCAAGTTCCGTCTGCCAGTACAATGGAGCGTCTGGCCTACACATACAAGGCCAAATGTGCCAAGCATTGAGGTACATATTGAATCGTCCCCTTCAGATGTGCAATGCACTGTCTAACATTGCTTTGTTTGCCTTCTGGAATTTCGGATCATTTCAGACCAAAATACAGGAGTTGCAAGACAATCTGGCGTGCCAACGTTGCATATACATATTAATACCGCTATGGTACTGGAAGCATTGAGGTACATATTTGTCTCCGTCGGGTGTGCAGCGCACTGTCTAACATTGTTTTGTTTGCTTTCCGGAATTTCTGATCCTTTCATACCAAAAATACAGGAGTTGTGAGACAATCTGGCGCGCCAGTGTCGTGTATACAAATGAATTCCGCTATGATGCTGGAAGCATGTGACAACGTAGGGCGTGAACAGAAGGCTTGTGTGACTTAGTCTTTATAATTCCAGGGACCTCTGGAGACGGGCAGAAGCGAAAATGGAAATGGAAGCCTGTCAGAGTTTCCACAGCCTTGGAGGGCGCTCCTACACCGACTCGCGATCCTTGGACGGAACGAAAAAGGGATCGGAAGAACCACAGCGGTCCAGAACTTATACATAGTTCGTCACTGGGTAGGTGAGCCAAGGTGATTATTGCATTTATTTTTTTCCAATCAGAACCCTAATGGTGCGGAAGACCACCTGTCAGCCCTAACTACTCAGTGTCAGTCTCGCCCATTTGTGATGAGTCACCAAGCAGGGTGCTAAGCCATGGTAATTAGCAATATGTTCCATTGGCTTGCGTGGGGTGTTCGTCTGCTTCGATTACGTATGGAAATGGAAGCCTGCCAACGTTTCCACAGTCTCGGAGGGCGCTCCTACACCGACTCGACCCTTGGACAGAGCGAAAAAGGATCGGACGAACCACAGCTCTGGTCCGGGACCTATACTTAGTTTGCCACTAAGCCAAGGTGATTATTGAATCGATGTTTTCCAATCAGAATGTCCCCTTATTGACGTAAAGTAAGTATTGTGTTTCATGTTCCCCTAATGGTGAGGAAGACCACCTGTCTACCGTAATTCTCCGTTGGAGTATTGGCAACGTTGCAGTCAGTTCATTGTCATTGTCAGTCTCGCCACATTTGTGATGTGAATCACGATAATCGGCATTGTGTTGCATGGGCTTGTGTGGGGTGCTCCGTCTGCTTCGATCACGTACCGTATGTACTTACATTTAAATGCCTTTCGCCTTCCCACAGATCCTACAGTTGCTTGCTTTTAATTTGGTGCTGGTGGGACTGCACATCATTTTGTCGAGTCATTGAGTGGCTTTTTAGACACTATTTGGCCTAGTTATTCTTGATGAATTACGTTTGGTACATGTATGATAGATATTTGTCCGAAAGTACCGTAACATTTTACAGACACATATTGCGGCCATTTGTCGGTATTACATACTACCCATAATTAAATACACCTCGACCAACGTCACAATTGGCGCGCTCCTGGACAGGCTGGGTCACCTTGGGTCTCATAGCTGCTTTCCGTAAGAGAACCCACTGGTCATCAGGTGTTTATTTCTGATGAGGAACTGATATCCGCGTTTTCGTTTACTACTATCATTGCACGATCAATGAAATCACCCGTCGCCGGTACCTCGGAAAGACTCCTCCACGACACGATGTAGCCGAGCCCAATGTGTGGCCAGGTCCCAGAATGGCAGTGACTCTGCCACGACGTCACATAACCTGATCGAGATAACGATCTTATTACCCTGGCAAGTTCACTTACTCGAGGCTGGAGCGCGATAATCCAAGACGCCGACATGTGTGTGTGTGTGCTATAATCCCGTAGCAGTCTTCCATTATACCTTTCATCCAGGGATGGACCATGAATGGTATAAAACAGATAACAATTTTCAACAGGACTCTGCAACTATCTGCATCTTTCAGCTTCACTCTTATACATCGATTCTTAATACATGCCGCCCGCGATCCCTGTCATCCCACATTCGCAGTCGTACCATATACAACCAGAACTGTCTATCCTGGCAGTACCATTTCTTCGCCCGGGCTTTGCGACGCATAGTGTCGACTATGCAAGGCAGGCTGGACCTCTTCCTGCATGGCTGTTAGAACGTCTAGAAAGCGCCATTCAAGCTAGGATGACCTTTGATGAACAAAGTGACAGTATTGTCTTCGAAAATGTGAGTATACTACTTTGTGTGCATTATAGATTCTAAACTTACGCTGATGTGAACGTTAGATTGTACAATATTACGCCAATGTACTTCAAGCCGAAGCATCTATCCACCGTCATCCAATACCTCCTCTCCGAATGATTTCATCGGAGGTGAGGACCTCGGCATACCAGATCATGGTCGACCAAGAGACTAAGGTACTCTTTAGGTGTGTCAACCTCCCCGTTCCTGCGGTGCGTGGCATACATGTAGAGCGCCTTTCTATTCTTCATGGGATTGAACAGCTTTTCGTTGATAATCGTGACGAATCTGATGATGGCGAGGAGCTCAAATATGTAAGCGGTAATCATACCGCCGCCGCCGCCATCAAACAAGTAGAAAAAATGCCGGAAGCCGAGTGTACGATCGAGGTGCATGGCTGCTGCGGCAGCGTTGCTATGACACCAACTACCCACCAATGCACGACGATGACGCCCTGTGGGTGGATCAACTGCGATGCTCAGATCAGTTGCGAGACAGTGACTGCACATCTCCTGGGTACGCATGGTTTAAAAGGACTGGACAGGGACCATCCCGTTCCCTGCCTGTGGGATTGGTGCTCTAAAGACGTCCTACGCAGGAATTTTGCTCGGCACATTCGCGAGCACCATTTGAACCACCCTAGGTAATGAAGCTGTAATTTTATAGAGCTTATTATCGCGAACTTGATGACAGCGCTGTGACACTGTATGTATAATGATCCTCAGAGCTGTACTTTCTACCAATAGATGATATACCTGGAAACAGTATTCCTGCCGTTCCGACGTTTCCACAGCCCCAAGTTCCATGTATTATTGCGCACGTTCTTTCACTTTCTTTTCTAGCGCTTGCAGCTTACTTATTACACTCGTTTCCAGATGCATGTTGAGTTTGTTCGCATCTCATTGGAAATCTGAGGTGAGGTACTGTTCCATTCTCTGTTATCACTACACGCCTAAAGTACTAGGGTAACGTCTGACTCACCTGAGAGTGAACGTCCAATGAGCATCTGAGTTTTTGTATCACACAATGGCAATTCCACACTTTAAGTAATATAAGCATTTGGTCTTTTCAAAGGAATATGATTCATGAAAGTAATGTCCTACAGCCATCCAAAAGGTCACTTCAACTACACACCAAGAGTGAACTATACAAGTCTACGTATCTTGCATTTATGGATTGGATCAAGTCTACTAACTGATCGGTTGATACGTGGCTTCCTCGAGGTTTGGACGTCGCTGGTCATGCCGTGGAGGGTCATGCTGGTTCTAGAACTTCTATAAGGCGGAGGCAAAGGGTGCCTGTGGGATGTGTAGAACACAGCCGGAGGGAAATGTAATTTGGTCTCGTGGATACGGGGAAAGGAGAGGACAATGATTATAGGACCACCAAGATAACGAGGCTCAAGAGCAGCGTGTTCACGGGAAGAGCCTTCGCCATAGATGTGGTCACAATAGGAAACAGCGGTTTTGAGAACACCACCGTACTCCCCAGTGCATATCTCTGCCAAGACCAAAAGTCCGACTCACGGGAGATGTTTCGGATGGCTACGATACTTGAGCCAGGGACCAACAGCACTAATGTGATTCGTTGCTGTCGAGAAACCATTAGATTTACCTAATGTCAACCGCGAGAACCTTCACTTATTGCACTTACCCTTAACCTTGATCAAGACAGGGAGGTCCGTGGGAGTGTTTCCGTCCCCAGGCTGGAAGGGCTGAAGAAGCTGAAGGCGGTCACGACTCACTCGTGGGGTTGACGGCGACAGCAATGGAAAAACGGTCAGCAGGGTGAGGTTGGAAGGTGTCCTGACCAGGGTCGTAGCCACAGGTAGGAAGCTCACTGCCAGAGGGGTCCGATAACTTGAAGGTCTTGCCATCAGCGCTAGTGAGGGTATCCGTGACGCCATTGCAGTCACGACATGAGGAGAGGCGACGAAAGCGTGCGTAACAGGGTTGGAATCGTTACGACCCAGTGTTCTGCCGGTTAGTGACTAGTGAATGTTCATTGAAGTTAGTAAACGTTCACCAATGACTCCACACAGACAGTGCGGCTGAACACGTCCTAGCAGTCCGTAAAGATTACTTACATAAGGCGTGAAGCGCTCAAGCAAGTCGCGACTTCACCCAGCCTGATCATAACCGCAACACTGTTCAAAA
>JBBPMF010000395.1:0-29192 GCA_038090175.1 Austroboletus eburneus | reverse complement strand
TTCAACTTGAGAATGTTCGCATAGGCTTTTTGGAAAAGGTCAAAAGCGGCAAAGCCCAAGTTGCCGGATCTGGCTTTGGTGGTAAAGGCTTGGACCGACTCGACAAGGAGCGAGAAGCCAAAGATCGTGCCGAGCGCAAAGCATACAGCGAGCCGGAAGACGAGAAGGTGGAAGAGACTCAGAAGACAATACTAGTGGCGGCGCCGACATGACGTTTGGCAATTTCAAGGAGGAAATCAGACGTGGTCATGCGCCTGATTCGTCCAAGGGTGTTCTGGGCGTCTTTGGAGCTGCTGTGGCCGCATGGCGGCTCGCTCATGCCAAGGAGGAAGAGAAGGTACAGGCCTAGATCAAAACGGCCCAGGATGCCGCAAATCGTGCTGGGAAGGACTCGCCAGCTCAGAAACAGGCGCTCAGTGTGGTCGCCAAGCTCAACGCACAATTGAAAGCCATGAAACTTGTTCCTCAGTCTCAAATTCAGAACGAGGAAAGTGGCGGTAGAAAGGTGAATCCGGACTCGACTGACTTCCATGCAATTATACCCATTAACGACTACCTCAAAAAGCGAGATGGCGGGTCACGAACAAGGAGACG
Organism: Austroboletus eburneus; assembly: GCA_038090175.1. Classification (NCBI taxonomy): domain Eukaryota; kingdom Fungi; phylum Basidiomycota; class Agaricomycetes; order Boletales; family Boletaceae; genus Austroboletus; species Austroboletus eburneus. The sequence continues at coordinate 28,598 of JBBPMF010000395.1, read as the reverse complement.
ATGGTTCAGGTGCGTGCCCGTTGTCATAACTCCAAGCTCTTGATACATCTTCCTCTTTTGCAATAGCTCATCGATATGACGGGTGTATCGATGACAAATAATCAGGGTGAGTACTGTTTCCAAGTTGACATCGCATATGTGATCAGGCATTTATTACGAGACCGGCAAGGAGCCACCTTTGGAAGGACCACTAAAACCTCATCTGCAAACGAAGAATACAGAGTATGTCAAGTTGTGAACATGTATGTGAAAGATAGAACTCATCCTCTTTGTAGGTCGAGCAGGCCGTACGGGAGATCAAGCGCCTACTGATAGAGGCATCGGCAGCGGCGTTGCAGGCAGAGATGCGTAACCCTAGTGGGGCAACAGGGCGGTATACTGTGGTATAGTCGTCTAGCTTTACGTGTGTAATACTTAATTTTGGGTCCGTCTGCACTAACATATTGAGAGTGAATGTCAGTATTAATTTTTGGGCAACGGGTTGAGTGCGAGTCCCTGTCAAGAGTGATGACCAAGGCAAACGGCCGACATGTTCCGCAAGTTCTTGTACCCTTCAAAAGCACACGCTATCCTTGATCAGTTCCACTCCCCTCCCCTCATACCAATGTCTTCCAAACCGCCATCCACCACATCGTCTTGCGCGCATGTCGGCACACGGCCGTGCCCCGTTTCACAAATATCCGACCAGGTTGAAACCTTCGTACCTGACGATTCCGAGGTTGAGGACCTGGAGGACTGGGAACAAAATCCCGCCAACCCGCGGAATTGGTCTCTACTCAAAAAATGGACCGCCACATCCCTCGTTAGTATTTGTCTCCTATTTTCTGCCTCCTTAGATTCGATCTCTTATACAGGTCTCTTTCTACACCTTTCTCACTCCCCTTGCCAGTTCTACCATGGCTCCTGGTCTCCCGGATCTTGCTTCACTGTATGGTATCACGAGCCCCACGATCGTCGCCATGATGCTGTCCATTTTCCTCTTGTCTTTTGCCATCGGTCCTTTGTTTTTGGGCCCCCTGTCTGAGATGTACGGTCGCGTTTGGGTTTGGCCTTGTGCTCTTTCGACACGTCCATCTCTAACACCCAACAGGTATTGCATATTGCTAACCTACTTTTTCTCTGCTTCAACCTCGGCTGTGCTCTGGCACCAACCGCCGGTTCATTTATTGCCTTCCGCTTCCTCAGTAGGTCGTCGCTTCTGACCATATAGTAGGCTTCTCTTCATGCCCGTCTAGGTGGGTTTGCCGGAAGTGCACCCATTGCATGCGGTGGAGGAGTCATAAGCGACCTTTTCGCAGAAAATGAACGTGCATCTGCCATGGCACTCTACAGCCTTGGTCCCTTAATCGGTAATCATTTCGGCTCACTCCGAGTTGCCATTCTCAATCGTGCATAGGCCCGGCAGCGGGGCCCGTTATGGGTGGATTTATTGCTCAAACAGTTGGTGTCAGAGATATTTTTTACCTGATCGTCGGTTTGTGTGGTGCTGCTTCTGTCGTTGGGATTCCCCTTTTGAAAGAGACGTATGCACCTGTCATCCGCAAGCGACTTTATGCCCACACTGGGGACGTGGAGAAGGGAGTTCCAGCTGCCCAGGTGCAGAGTAAACTGGAATATCTCTGGACTAACCTGAAACGACCGGTGATCCTTCTCTCACACAGCTTCATTTGCTTTATTCTCAGTTTATACATGGCATTGTAAGTCGATACGTTGATGAGGCGTGTATTCGTTGACCCTTTCCCCCCTAGGATGTATGGTCAGTGGTCATGGCAGAATGAAACCTTACGATTGAGGAAACTGATGCCGGTGTCACAATCAGCTATCTATTTCCTCATGTTCGCCACATTCCCCGGTATGCCTTGATTGAACCCTATGCCTAGTCAAAGCAATGACAACTCTATATCTCCCAGACTTGTTTGCAAATGCATATCACTTCTCCCTCGGTATCGCAGGTTTGGCATACATTGGCCTTGGTTTGGGGTTTATAATAGCCACTATATTTGGTGCCCGGATATCGGACAAGATATACCTAGGAGTACGTGCTCGCCCTCAACCGAGGTGACTTATCTCACATCATGCAGTTGGCAGCAAGAAACGGGGGTCAGGGAAAACCTGAGATGCGTATCCCCTCGCTCATATTTGGCTCCTTTTTCGTTCCTATCGGGTTATTGTACGTGTATGGATGCGCAACGTGCCCGACATATTGACGCGTCCCTAGTTGGTATGGCTGGTCTGCTCAAGCCGAAATCCACTGGATCATGCCGATCATCGGGACAGCATTTTTTGGTTTTGGACTGATGACTACGTTGTAAGTTGTCGCGTGGATCATGTGTTTCGAAATCCTGATAGCATCACAGCCTTCCCATCCATTTATACCTGGTGGATACGTTTACGTATGCTGCGAGTGCCCTGGCAGCCGCCTCTGTGTGTACCTCTGTGGAGATCGGAAAATATGAACTGATCAGTGCATCTAGGTCTTTCGGTCTTTCCTGGGGTTTGTCTTTCCGCTATTTGGTGAACAAATGTATCACAGGCTGGGTTATGGCGGGGGAAATTCGCTGCTGGCCGGACTTGCAATCGTGATTGGCATTCCATTTCCAGTATGGATTTACTTCCATGGCGAACGCATCCGTACGCGGAGTACCTTGAGCAACTGACACCGGCCTGTATCCTTCTTGACAGCCCAAGTCCTCCTTTTTGGGAGACCACGGACAAACTGACAGCTTACGTGCAAGCTTGTACGCACGTGTCACAGCAATGCTCAGGTAACGGGGCATAATATATTAGATGGAGATGATACATACTTCAGCCATGGGAAAGTGCGGACATGATAGTTTAGTGAGACAAGCTGAAACTGCGTTACTAAGCTAAATCTATATCGATAGGCCTGATCACACAGGCGGAGTCGGAATTTGAATCTGTGTATAGATCAATTGAATTGTTAAGTGAGAGATAACTGACTCCACTGCTCCAATAATGCACTGATGCTGATCTCCAAAGCAGAGAAGGAGATAGCCCTTCAAATGTTGCTTCAATCTGGTTTAAATGACACACAAATTACATTACTAAATATGCAGGAAATCATCCCAGGACCATGAGGAGTCTCTGCAAGCACTTTTAAAAAACTGGTAAGATTGTGAAGAAACAAGTTGTAAATGACTGACTGTCATATCCCAGAATTTCATCAAGTCAACTCCAACCTCCTTCAATACTTTTCAGCCACCTTCAGTGATTTACCTCTGACTTTCCCATCTACTTCATGTCCATTATCTCACTCCATGTATGTTATGTTATGTTATCATCTTGTGTCCTTTGTATCTTCATTTAGTTAGTCTCCATTCTACCATGCAGTGTTCAGGGTAAGGCACACAGCTCCAGCTCTGTGACAAACCAGCACTGCACTGGTACTTTGCTACTCCTGTTTCTCTGATTAGTACTATACTCCTTTCAGACTTCCCTCCTCTGTATATAAACTTGTGTACTCTGTTCTTAAATCTCAGTTTGAATATCATCTTAGTTCCCACTTCTCCTGTCTTTGCCATTGATCTTATTTCAGTGTTCTCTCATCTGAGTCTCAATGACTTACCTTCCACCCTCTGACCCTCTGGACCACTAGTCTGCCCTGTTTGTAAATTAGTGACATCAGACTCAGGCAAGGGTGCACCACATAAGGTGAAGCCAATGTCACTCTGACCACAGTACAACTCTGGCACTCTGGAGTCATGTATCCAGACTCCAGTGGAATCAGACTTAACAGTATATTCAAACTCACACTTGTTCAAGTTTATCCATCCATCTTTTCCATCCTATCCCCACATTATTTGACAATCACTCATGGCTACCCATGTCATGCAGACTCACTCATGTTCCTAGAGAACCCAGGAACATGAAACAGCTGCTCAGCCAGACCCATTTTCTTTCTTCACCAGTTCACACCACACTTTGGAAGTCATAAACCAATTCTGAAGCTTTTCCACTTATTGACCAATTCCCTCCATCTCTTGTGCATGCTCCTCACCACTTAGTGCATGCATCAAAGAAGTCTTCAAATACAATGATGAAATGGAAAAAACTTTCCCTGGTGATTTTGACATATTACTTCTGTATCCACCTCTGGGCCATGGTGATGGTCCTGACAGTAACCTGGACAATGACAGACTACTATGAACAAGATGACTTCTGACTACATGGTGAAGAAAATGATGACTTTCCTGGGGGCCCTCCTGGCCCTGGCAAATATCCAGATAATGGCCCTGGAGATCAGAACAGTGATGAAGATGCTAATGACAATAACCCCTGAGATGTGTTCACCAATTTGGCAGATGTCATCAGAGGGCTGCTATGCTCTAACTGCCACCCCAACAACTCTGGAAGCCAGTGCATGAAAGTTCATGAACTGGACCAATTTGATGATACAGAATCTTGCAAGCTCCAGACTTTCCTTGTCCAGTGTGAACTCAACTTTTAGGACTGGCCTAGGGCTTTCCAGATTGACCACACTAAAGTCACTTTCATGCAGTCTTATTTAAATGGAATGACTCCAGAATGGTTTGAGCCCAATCTCCTCAACACTGGAGATTCTGTATACTATTCAAATTGGATGAATAGTTACCAGGACTTTGACCTTGAGCTGAAGAACAACTTTGGACCCCATGACCCTGTTGAAGATGCTAAGCACCAGCTTGACAACCTCAGCATGAAAGACACATAGCATATTAACAAGTACATTGTGGAGTTTAACTGGATCACTTTGCAAGTCCAAGGCTATAGAGAAGGTGTACTCTGGCACCATTTCTATAACAGCCTTCTGAAGCAGATCAAAGACAAAATCTCCCACATCAGCAAACCACCCACTCTTGCCAAACTCCAACATCTCATGCAATCCATTGATATGAGGTACTGGGAGAGAAGATCCAAGGTCAACCACCAGCAGAAGAACTCTGGCACTCAGAAATCTGTCTCTGATAACAAGTCATCTGATAACAAGTCCAGTGGATCCAAGAAGATTTTCAAAGGAAAATCTGCATCCACCACTCCTGCTTCCAGTATCTCTGATACCTCCACTGCTTCTCCAAAACCTGACCTCTCCTTGAAGCTCAGTAAGGACAGCAAGCTGACCACTGCCAAATGAAAGTGATACTTTGACAATAAGTTATGCATGTTCTGTGGTCAAGGCAGACATGTTGTCAAGGACTGCCTCCAGTCTATGTCCCAGGCAGCTAAAGTGCATGCCATGAAGCCAACTCTGAAAGCTAAATCAGAGGCCTTTACCAAGGTGAAAAAATAGAGTGCAATCTCTGAAGCTCTGCACAGCCAGATGGTCACATTGACACCATATGTGTTATGATTTGTTGAGCCCCCTCTTTTCTTTTCACTACTCTTACATACTTATCCATGTATATCAAAGAATCTTGATCCTTGCTGTTCAAGCCCCACTTGTGTCTTTCTTTTCTCCTCATTGTTTCTTTACCACTTACTTATTGTGTGACTCATCCACAGTTGTATTATCAACATTTGTCCAATGCCATCATATCTTTTCAAAGTAACTTCAGCTTCTTCATGATTTCATCACTTTCTATTGCTGACTCACTTTCTTCCTTTATCTACCCTTAACCATTTGGCTTGCATATATAAACCATCAATACTCTGATGTATTCACTATCTTAGACCTCCTGCAATCTATCTATTATCTTGGTTGCCCTCAGTCTCTCAATCCTTGTCCTACTGTTAAGTGGACACTCTTTTCTAATACTTTGATCTGTCACTAGCCCTACAACATCCTTATAAACTCTGTCAAGAAAGACCCTTGTCAAATCCTCCTTGATCCTGTTATCCTTGATGGTCCTCAGATTTCCCTCAATCCCATTATTTTTGATGATTCTCAAATCCCCATCAATCCCATTATCCTTGATGATTCCCAGATCTCCCTCAATTCCATCATCCTTAACAGTCCTCAGATCCCCCTCAATCCTGTCATTCTTGATGGTCCTCAGATTCCCCTCAATTTTGTCATCCTTGACAGTCCTTAGATCCCCTTCAATTCTGTCATCCTTGACAGTCCTCAGATTCCCCTCAATCCCATCATCCTTGATGGTCCTCAGATCCCCCTTGATCTCATCATTCTTGATGGTCCTCAGAATCCTTTGATCCTGTCCTCCTTGATAGTTCTTGGAACTCTTTGATCCTGTCATCTCAGATGGTCTCTCTAGAATTCCTGTTAAAGATGCCCCTTGTCAGGTTTCCTCAATCCCTGTCTGCTGTATAGTGATAGTAAGCCTTCAAACCTTTGCAGGCCATGCCATGACTATATCAAGCATAACAAAAGATCTAAGATCTCCCTTGAGAAAGGCTATCATTGAATAAGCCATCATTTCCCATCTACATCCCAGAAACCCTAGATTCTATTCTAACTTCACATTGAGAAGGAAAATCCTTGACTCATTGAATACTGATGAATCCTCCTCTAAGAATCCCATCAACACTAATGAAGACCTTGTCATTCCTCAACAACCTGAAGACCTAGATCTCTCTCATAGACTCTCTGTGGTACTTAGCATTCCCAGAGAACCCACCCCACCATCCCCAACCCCAGTCAATGCCAACCAGCATTTACTTTGCCACCATCCCTTCAACAACCACCCCCACCCCAGACCACCATATCAATCAAACCCACTGAACTCCATCTCAGAGCCTCTGATTCCTTTGATGGCTCTTATGCTGAAGCCATGTCCTGGCTATCCACAATTCAAACCTATCTCCTCATGAACAAGTCCATTTACAATGACAATAATAAGAAAATTGCCTATGCCCTGTCTTATATGAAAAAGGACTCAGCTGCCATCTGAGCTTCCATCTTTCAGAAGGAAGCCATTACAGCTCAGACATTCAGAAAATTTTCTGATTTCCTTATCAAATTCAAGAGTGCCTTCAAGCACCAGGACATCAAGAACCAAGCCATCAACTGGCTCCACTCAGAATACCTTGTTCCAAAGAAAAACAGGTCCTATGATCCTGAACTCACCAAGTACATTGCTGAGTTCAGAAACAATGTCATCCAGTCCAGCATCACCAATCAGATTGTCCTAATCAACTATTTCACTGCTGACATTCCCTCTCCTCTCACCTGCCATATCTTCTCCATGGATATGGTCCCCATCAAGGTCAATGAATGGTACTCTAAGTCTGTTCATTTCCAAGTCCAGAACAACTGTGCTTAGGCCATCATTAATCAACACTGCACCCCCTCCACCCAGACCTATTGATCTTACTTGACCCCTACCTTGTCTTCCCAGAAAATCCACAATCTCAACATCATGGACATTGATGCAGTTAATACCCCACAACTTCCCAAGCTAACTTCCAAAGAGTGGAAGCAATGCTTCAAAGAAGGACACTGCTTGTGATGCAGACAGAGAGGCCACAGAGCCAATGCCTGTATCATGTACTCCAAGGAACCTCATAAGACTTCAGTCAAGCAAGTAGAACAGGTCAATGACAATCATCCCAAACTCCAACCCTGTGATGACAATGACAACAACCTTACCATCTGTCACATCCAATTCTCCTCCCAAAGAAGGATTTTTAGAATGGAGACCTCAATTGATGTGAGCCTCTTCTAAAATACAATGTGTAAATGTATCCACTTTACCCAGTTCAATGCAAATCCCCATTCAAGTCATTGTTCCATTGCACATGTTTAAAATCATCAACACTCATGCCCTCATCAATAGCAGTGCTAATATCTCTTGTATTGATTAGGGCTTCATTCATAAAAACAAACTCCTTATCACCTGACTTTCCTCCCCTCTTAATGTCACAAACCTCAACCAAGGACCCATAGACAAAGAAGAAGTTCGATTCACCACTGAACTCTTTGTCCACACTGAAGGACTTGCTCACAAAGTCCTATGTCATGGACTGTGGAAGACAAAACCTTATCCTTAGTCTTTCATGGTTGAAAGTGATAAATCTCACCATCAACTGGTTTAGCCAAACTATTTCTATAGACAAGTCCACTGATCAATTCAGAGAACTCTATGCATCTCACAAAGCCAATCTAAACCAACATGAAGTCCGCTTTCAACAGTTTAAACCTTTCTCACAACCCCCTTGCCACATTCAAGTAGATTCTGTCTATAATGGACAGCTCTACAAATATCTCGATTATGAGACAGAACCCCAATACCTCCATCAAGCTTATAACAACTATATGATCAACCAGATCATCCATTGTGAATATCACTTCATTCTCAAAGGTGATCCTTTCATCATCAAACTCATGAATTCCACTGAACTTGCTTTGGCCACTGAGAAAGCCAAATCAAAAGTCATTCTTCCCCTCAAATACTATGACTTTGCCTTCATCTTCTCAAAAGAAGCCATGGACCATGTACCACCCTCTTGGCCCTATGATCATGAGATTAACCTAGATAAATCTTTCACTTCCAAGGTTGGAAAGATATACCTCCTCTCCCCAGACAAGTGTAAAGCTACAGAAGCCTTCCCTAATGAAAACCTCACCTCTGGCAAGATCTACCCCTTAAACTCCCCCCCAAGCTTCCCCCTTCTTCTTTGTTAAAAAGATGAATGGTGGACTGTGCTCCTGCCAAGACTATAGGTATCTCAATGAATACACTGTTCAAGATGCCTATTCCCTTCCCCTAGTCTCTGATCTTGTCCACAAACTTCATAATGCCAAGGTCTTTATGGGGTTACAACAACATCAAATCAAGAACAGTCACCAATGGAAGGCCACCTTCATCATTTACAAAGGACTCTTTGAACTGACTGTCATGTTCTTCAGTCTCACCAACTCTCCCACCACCTTTCAAAGATCATGAATAACTCCTTCCATGATATGATTACTAAAGAATGGCTCATCATCTATATGGACAACCTTCTCATCTTCTTTTCCAATGAGAAAATCCATGCAGAGTGGATCAAATGGGTCCTTCAATGCATGAAGAAACTTGACCTTCACCTCAAACTTGAGAAATGTAACTTCACTTCTAAGAAAGTCAAATATCTGGGAATGATTGTCAAATCTGGACAACTCACTATGGATCCTGTTAAGTTAAATGAGATCATATCCTGGCCCATCCCTGAGAAACTGTCACATTTCTAATCCTAGCCAACTCTGGCTCTCTAATCCTCAACTCCTGTCCTCTGCTTTCCACTTCTTCCAGTACTCTGGTACTCTGCTTTTTGGGTACATTCTAGTTATATTATGCTTAGTTCTCCTTATGTACTAGTCTTACCTTTTAGATTTCTCTGACCCTATGTCTGCACAGCTCCAGTCATGTTTCCTTTCTGTTTCCATTTTCCTGGCTCCAGTTATTTATGTTTTCCATCATTGCTTTTGTACACTGCCTCCAATCTCTGTATATATAGTCCTGTAGTGTTGCTTGTACTTTAGCTAGTTATCAATTTAGACAACTGGAACTCTTCTTGTGCTCCTTCCTAATTCCTGCTTCTCTGAAATCTGGAACAACCAATGATCTGACAAGGACACAGTGCTTCACTCTGAGTCACTGAAGCCAAAGTCCCACTAGTCCCCCTTTCACCAAGACAACTCTGGAATTTCTCAGAGCTTCTACAGAGTTCATCCATTAAGTCTGGCCTGGTCTTAACAGAAACTATGTGATGTCTGCTTCTTCCTCAGCTTTACCAACTTCTACTGTCACTTCATCCCTGATTACTCCTTTATCACCCACCCTCTCATCAACCTCACTAAGAAAACCAGTTCTTGGGTCTGGTTCCCTGAATGCCAAAAATCCTTCAATCACCTCAAAGAACTCTTTCTTACCTGTCCTGTCCTTCAACTCCCCAATTTCTCTGTCTCATTCACTATTGCCACTGACACCTCAAAATTCATCTCTGATGCCATTCTTTTCCAGACTGATACCAATGGGGATTGGCATCACTGTTCCTACCTCTCCCAGTCATTCTTCCCAGCAGAACAAAACTATGACATCTATGATCAAAGAACTCCTTGCCATCATGTGAGCCCTGAAAACCTGGCACCATTACCTTCATGGCAGCTCACACCCAGTCCAGGTCTTCACTGACCACAAGAACCTGACCTACTTCTGGTCAGCACAAAATCTCAATTGTTGCCAAGCCCATTGGCTTCTCAACCTTGCAGACTTTGACCTCACCATTATTCATGTTCCCAGAAAACTTCTCGCTGGCCCTGATGCTTACTCCTGCCATTCTAACCTCCTCCCCTCCAACAACACTGACAATGAAGGAGTTACCCTCCTACCCCCATCTCTCTTCATTAATGTCATTGATGCCATGATTAAGGAGCATATCTTGTCTCACTTGGAGACTGACCCCTTCATTCTCAAGGCCCTCCAGTCCCTTGATGGTACTATTTCCCCTGCCTTTTGCTCTCACTTCTCCAATTGGCAATACAAAGACAGCATCCTTATTTTCCAAGGTTATGTCTACATTTCTCCTGATGAGACCCTTTGTTGATCCATCCTCCAATGCTACCATGACCACAAGACTGCTGGTTACCCAGGGTATCTCAAAACCCATCAACTCGTCACAGCTGAGTTTTGGTGGCTTGGCCTGGCTCAATTTGTTCACAAATATGTCAAAGGTTGTGCTTTGTGCCAACAATACAAAGCCAACATCCACTTCATGATACCCCCACTTTTTCCCATTTACTCCACCTGTACCCACCCATTCCAACAGATCTTTTGTGATCTGATTACTGACCTCCTCACCTCTGGCTTTGATACTCTTTTAATCATGGTCAACCATGGCCTTACTAAGGGGATAATTTTGTGCCCAACTAAGAAAACCATTACTGTCAAAGGAGTTGCCTCCCTTTTCTTCCATAAAGTCTTCCTCTGATTCAGTCTGCAATTTGCCTCTGCCTTCATCAAAGAGTTGGGACATGTCCTCAACTACTCCCTTGCACTTTCCACTATCTATCACCCTCAGATCGATGATGAAACTAAATGGGTCAATCAGGAAGTTGAGACCTATCTTCATATCTTCTGTGGAAGCAACCCAACCACATGGTCCAAACTCATTTTCCATGCCAAATTTGCCCATAATCACCATACCCACTTTGTCATTGGACAAACTCTGTTCTATCTCATGATGGGATACAAACCCCATGCCCTTTTCTCAGTTATCTCTGACTTGCACATCCCTGCCATTGAGGATCACCTCAAATCCCTTGTTGCTGCCTGCAATGAGGCCCTAGCTGCCCACAAACTCACTTGCCAAGCCATGATGTCACGAAATCACTGATCTTTCTCTTCTTTTACTAAAGAATCCAAAATCTGGCTTGAAGCCAGAAACCTTAAACACTTTGTTATTAACCCCAAATTTGCTCCAAAACAAGAAGGACCCTTTACCATTGTCAAAGTCCTATCTTCTATCACATATGAACTATACCTCCTACAATTGTGGAAAATCCACCCAGTATTCAATGTATCCCTCTTATCTTTCTATCATGAAAACCCTGTACATGGGCCAAACTACCCCTCTCCATCACCTGACCTTATTGATGGACAAGAGGAATACAAAATTGAGAAAATCATGCAACATCATGGACCTCCATCCTTCCATTCCTTTCTGATCTGATGAAAGGAATATTCCACCAAAGAGGATTTCTGGGAATCTAAATGGAATTTACAGAACTCCATTTCCCTCCTCAGCAACTATATGTAAACATCACCACTCCATTTCCTCCATCACCATTCCAATGAAATCCCTCACAATCATGTCTATTACCCTCTTTACATCCTCACCTTTTTCCAGTGACATTCCCTCCAACATTGCAGAAGCTGGTTGGTCTACAACCACCCCTTGTAATTCCTCACCTGAAATCAATGACCTGCTAATTCCTGTTTTCCCCCCTTCCCTGATCCAACACCTCTGCAATGACATGGAAGAAATACCCTCTGTGTGGCCTGGCTTTAGCTGGATCCATCCTGAACCTCTCATCCCCACCTCTGTACTTCCCATTCCTCTTACCCAACATATCTCTAATTGCCCCACTCACCTCTTGTTGTCCATACCCCCTGCTGCACTGCTGAACCACCCCAACTCCCTTAATGAAAATGTCACCACTGCTATTGCCAGTGAACTCTGTGACTAAAGTCTCACTATGACACTTGATGCACACATGGAATCTAACTTCCCCTTCACCCTTGTGTATCATTTTTTTCTGATGAACTCCCACATTGCCATCTCCACTGCTACCCCCACTGCCTCTGCTACTCAAGCACTGGCCAACCTCCACATCCATTGACTCCACCAGACCCTGGAATATGACCTTGTCCAACTGATGCATCAGTTATGTAGATATAACAGATTTCCTCATTGACATTGATCAATACCTCCAGAACCTCACCATCACAGACAATAATCATGTCTTTACCCTGTCTGCATCATCTGAATCCCTTATCACTCAAGAAGTTGCCATCCTAAACCAGGTTGACAACTACTGGGCCAGAAACTGTTACAAGTAAGTGAAGTTCCAGAAGTTCCAAAGGTTCCAGAACTTGTTCCTGTGGTTCCAACACTTCCAAGATACCTTCCCGTGGTTCCGGAGTTCTGGAAATGTCAGAACACTTTATCACTCTTCAACCAGAATGGAAGCCTAAAGACAGACTCCCCCTAGAATGTTATTGGACTTTATTTCCCAAAGATTACACTCCATATGATCATATGGAGATCCCTACTCTTGACTCACCCTGTCCTTCTTTTGTTCCACTTTTGTAACTCACACCATGCATTCCCAGACTTGCTTTTGTCATGGACCTCCACTTCTTATTTCATCTATTCTTCTGATGATAGTGTCACCCCATTCCATCCATTGATCCATGAGGCCATTGTAGCATACCATGTGCTCTGTTCCATCTGCTTTCCACTCCAAGATGGTTTTGGGCTGTATAAATACTAGTAGTCATCTTGTATGTTCTGTAGCTAGATCTGTGCAATTATATGTATGCAATGTTTAGTTTTATCCTGCCTGAATCTCAAGTCTTAGCAGAGAACCCTAGAACTTCTATAGGACATTGTGTCATCTTTGAGGACACACTGGAACTAGACATTGTGCAAGCATAACAGAAATCAGGGAGTCTGGTCCCTTCTCCCTAATCATCCTCACTGCCAGGAAGTATGCTATCAATGCCCCCACCTCAGACATCACTGCCCCCATTGCCCTTTGTACCAGTGCCCCATCTGCCACAGGCAGTTCCCAGGCCATCCCCAAGAATCATGTCCCATGCACCCATATATCCCTCATGCATTCACTTCTTTCTTGTTGGACTCATCAACACAACAGTCCCCCCACTTCTCACACTCATCATCATTACACCAAAGTCATCCTACTCCATCAGAATAATGTCTGAACATCTGGATCCCTTGTCAGGTCCACACTTTCCCTCCCTTTCTGCCAATAGTGAATGATTATGAGTTCTTTGTCAGCACTGAAGCTAACAACAATGAGACTGGGTCTCATCACAGTGGCTACTAGGTTTTGTCACAGTCTTACCCATACAATGGGGATAATGTTACAATTCATTGAGCCTCCTCTTTTCTTTTCACTACTCTTACTTATCTGTGTTATGATTTACTGGGCCCCTCTTTTCTTTTTCCTATGAACTACTTATCATGCACATCAAAGGACCTTGACCCTCACTGCTTGAGTCCCACTTGAGTCCCTTTCTTTTACCATTGTCTTTCCATTCCCACTTACTTATTTAGTGTTATGCTCGATATAGCCGGGTGTAGCCTACAAAAAGTTCGAGGGCTTACTGTCGCTATACAGCTGACAGGGTTCAAGGGGATCCAGCAAGGGGCATCCTTGGTGGAAGTTCTGAGAACCATCAAAGAGATGGGTTTGAAGAGTTCTTGGGGACTGTCAAGGAGACGGGATCAAAGGGGTTTCTGAAGACCATCAAGGAGACAGAATTGAAGGGTTCTGCAAGGGTATTCCTTGACAGAGGTTCTGGGGACACTGCAAGACTAGCAGTGGATCAAAGGGATTCTAAGGAGCGTCCACTCAACAGTAGGACAAGGACTGAGGGACTGAAGACAATCCAAGGTACAAGGTAGATTATAGGAGGTCTAGGATGAGGATCTACAGCAGTGTACTGAGGGTTTATATATGTGAGTCAAATGGTTAAGGGTAGGTCAGGGAAGAAGGTGAGTCAGCGATAGAAAGCGATGGAATCGCGAAGAAGGCTGAGTCACTATGGAGAGATGTGACAGCATCAGAAAAGTATCAGTAATATAGCTGTGGATGAGTCATGCTAAATATGTAAGTGGTAATCAAGAGAAAGGTTGAGGAAAAGAAAAGAGCCCATGCGGGACTTGAACAACGGGGCCTAAGGCCTTTGGTGTACAGTAGTAAGTAAGGGAAAAGGAAAAGGGGGCCAACGAATCGTAATATTTAGTGTGACTCATCTGCAGTTGTATTACCAACTTCTATCCAATGCCATTGCATCTATTCCATAGTGACTTAGCTTCTTTGTAATTCCATCACTTTCTATTGCTGACTCACCTTCTTTTTTTTTGCCTACCCTTAACTCTTTGGCTTGTGTATATAAATCCTCGGTACTCAGATGTATTTGCTATTTTAGACCTTCTGCAATCTATCTAGTATCTTGGAATTGCCCTCAGTTCCTCAGTCCTCATTCTACTGTTGAGTGGATGCTCCACTAGTCCTGCAACATTCTTAGACTCATTGATCTCTTGATCCTCAATGTGTTATGCATGCACAATGTCTAGTCCCAGTGTGTCCCCAAAGGCGACACAAAGTCCTGTAGATCTGAAGGATTCTCTGCTGAGACTAAACACTGCATATAATTGCACAGATCTAGCTAAGTGATATGCAAGATAACTACTAACTATTTATACAGTCCGGAACCATCTCAGAATGGAAGGGTGATGGGACAGGACACATGGTATGCTACAACAGCCTCATGGATCAATGGTAAGAATGGGAGAACACTGCCATCAGAAGGAGGATGGAAGGAGGAGTAGAGGTCCATGTAAAAAGTGATCCTGGGAACACATGGTAAGAGTTACAAAAATGGAACAAAAGAGGAACAAGGTGAGTCAAGAATAGGGATCTCCATATGACCATATGGAGCATAATCTTCAGGGAATAGTGTCCAATAGCATTCTAGCAGTAGTCCGTCCTCAGGTTTCCATTCTGGTAGAAGAGTGTTAAAGAGTTCTGATGGTTCCAGAATTCTGGAACCTTTGGAAGGTATCTTGGAAGCATTGGAACCATGGGAACAAGTTCTGGAACCTTCAGAACTGCGCTTACTTGTAACACAATGGTTCTCAGAACCTCTGTCAAGGAAGACCCTTGAATCACTGGCCTTAGCCTTCCTGTCAAGAAACCCCCTCATCAGGCCCCTCATCCTGTCTGCTATATAGCGACAGTAAGCCCTTGAACCACTGCAGGTCTACACTTGACCACATTGAGCATAACAATCTGTATATACCAAAGAACCTTGACTCTTGCTGTTCAAGCCCTGCTTGGGTCTTTCTTTTCTCCTCATTGTTTCTTTATCACTTACTTATTAAGTGTGATTTATCCACAGTTGTATTACCAACATTTGTCCAATGTTATCACATCTTTTCAAAGTGACTCCAGCTTTTTTGCAATTCCATCACTTTCTATTGCTGACTTACTTTCTTCCTTTACCTACCCTTAACCATTTGGCTTGCATATATAAACTATCAATACTCTGGTGTATTTGCTATCTTAGATCTCCTGCAATCTATCTAGTATTTTGATTGCCCTCAGTCTCTCAATCCTTGTCCTACTATTGAGTGGACACTCTCCTCAAACCCTTTGATCTGTTGCTAGCCCTGCGACATCTTTAAAAACTCTGTCAAGAAAGATCCTTGTTAGATTTCCCTCAATCCTGTTATCCTTGATGATCCTCAGATTCCCCTTGATCCCATCATCCTTGACAATCCTCAAATATCTCTCAATTCCATTATCCTTGATAGTCCTCAGATCCCCCTCAATTCCATCATCCTTGACAGTCCTCAGATCCCTCTCAATCCCATCCTCCTTGATGGTTCTCAGAACCCATTGATCCCATCCTCCTTGATGGTCCTCAGATTTTCCTTGATCCCACCATTCTTGATGGTCCTCAGATCCCCCTTGATTTCATCATTCTTGACAGTTCTTAGATCCCCCTTGATCCTGTCCTTCTTGACAGTTCTCAAAACCCTTTGATTCTGTTATCTCAGATAGTCTCTCTAGAATCCCTGTCAAAGATGCCCCTTGTTAGGTCCCCTTGATCATTGTCTGCTATATAGTGATGGTATGCCCTCAAACCTTTGCAGGCCATGCCACAACTATGTCAAGTATAACAATATATGCACCCAAGAAGATCCATCTAATGTGTCTGCTCTCTCCAATTCCTCATCACTTATGCCTTCCATTTTTTTAGTTGCATGTGACACTACTCTATTCCCTGTGCTTGTAAATTCAGAATCCTCTGATTGTTTCATAGATATGAATTTTGTAAATAAACATAATCTGTCCACCTATATGGTCTCTCTGCTCCTTCCATAACTCTTCAATGGCACCTCAAACTCTACCATCACTCAAGCTCTTGACCTCTCTGTTCTCTTTCCAACCAGTGATATCACCCCAATGACATTTTACATGTCACATTGCTAGATGGCTCCTGCTTTTTAGTCCTTGGACACAACTGGCTTATCCACTATAATTTGTTGACTGATTGGATCTTGAGCAGTATTTCTTTTCACCCTACTCAGCAGTCCAGTCCAGCACCACTGAGCTCGCCCCTGACACCTAAGGCTTCTTCTGTTATGGATAAGTGCAGTTCCGAAGGTTCTGGAACTTGTTCCTGCAGTTCTGACACTTCCAAAGTACCTTCCCATGGTTCCGAAGATTCCAGAATTCCAGAACCATTGGAACTCATCACCACTCCTCCATTAGAATGGAAGCCTGAGGATGGACTACTTCTAGAATGCTATTGGACTCTGTTCCCTGAAGACCATGCTCCATATGGTCATATGGAGATTCCTATTCTTGATTCACCCTGTTCCTCCTTCATTCCACTTTTGTAACTCTTACCATGTGTTCCCAGAACCACCTTGTTTATAAACCTCCGCTCCTTCTGTCATCCTCCTTTTTGATGGCAGTGTTACCTCATTCTTACCATTGATCCACGAGGCCGTTGTAACGTACCATGTGTCTGACCCCATCACCCTTCCATTCTGAGATGGTTCCAGACTGTATAAATAGCTAGTAATTGTCTCATATATTCCCTAGCTAGATCTGCGCAATTATACGCAGTGTTTAGTCTCATCCTGCCTGAGTCTCGAGTCTCAGCAGAGAACCCATCCAAAATTCTATAGGACATTGTGTCGCCTTTGAGGACACACTGGGACTAGACATTGCACAAGCATAACAAAAGATCTAGCTCTCCTCATACCTCTGCTATCATGCAGCAAGGCATTTCCCCACTAGTTGCCCACCATTTCGTATGGATACAGGGAAGACCCTCCTCAAGAGGACTTTGAGGATGAAACAGACAGAAGAGAACGATCAAGACTTGAGTCCATCTCCAAGACCCTCAGAAGAAACCAACCCCACTTCGCTCAAGGTGGAATCCCTCCTCCTCCATCAAGATTTCATCTGTCTTGAAGAACTCTGTTCTCCTCTGCTCACAACACCCCTACCCCTCAGAGCAACCCCCTCCCCAATCTGGACCACTCAGAAATGGCTGAACTCAAAGCCAGACTCCCAGAAGAGTTCTCAGGAGAAGCATCTGATGCCAAATTCTGGATCAGAGCCATGGACGCATACTTCCTTATGAACAAGGATAAATACAATGATTTAAAGAAGATCTATACCACCCTCAACAGGATGTCAAAAGGGTGGGGAAAGCAGTTTGCTGAAGTTGCATATGAAAACTTTGACTCTGGAGCCATTATTCTAGACAAAGCCACCTGAAGTGAATTCAAGAATGAATTCTTAGAGATCTTCTTGGACAAACACACCACTGCTGACTCCTGACGGAAGTTACACCAAATCACAATGAAAGGGAAAGGACTTGATTCCCTCAACAAATTTAACATCAACTTCCAACTCCTTGTATCTAAATCCGGAATCTTGGATCAAAATGCTCTGATTGAATGCTACATGAAAGGACTAGATCCAGACCTCACAGAACTGATCCTAGGAATGGAAAAAGAGCCTATATCATGGAAAGAATGGTCAGAAAAAGCTGCTGCCTTTGCCCAGCAACAGGATTGGATAAAAGACATTCGGAAAGGAAGGACAGACTATGGACGAACCAACAACCAAGATCCAAATGCCATGGATATAGATGCCCTTCAGACCACTGCTCTAGGACGACGAATGCTCTTCCCCACTGAAAGAGCTCGCCACATCAGGGAAAATGTTACGATTTGACATAGTTGGGCATGACCTACAGAAGGGTTGAGGGCTTACTGTCGCTATACAGCTGACAGGAGTCAAGGGAATCCAGCAAGGGAGTGTCCTTGGTGAAGGTTCTAAGGACCGTCGAGGAGACGGGGTCTGAGGGTTCTTGGGGACCATCGGGAAGATGGGATTGAAGGGGTTGTAGAGACTGTCAAAGAGACGGGGTTTCTGGCAAGGGTATTCCTTGGCAGAGGTTCTGGGGACACCACAAGACTAGCAGTGGATCAAAGGGGTTCTAAGGAGCATTCACTCAACAGTAGGATGAGAACTGAGGGACCAAAGACAATCCAAGGTACAAGGTAGATTGTAGGAGGTCTAGGATAAGGATCTACAGCGGTGTACTGAGGGTTTATATACATGAGTCAAATGGTTAAGGGTAGGTCATGGAAGAAGGTGAGTCAGTGATAGAAAGTAATGGAATCGCAAAGAAGGCTGAGTCACTATGGAAGGATGTGATGGCATCAGAAAAGTATCAGTAATACAACTGTGGATGAGTCATGCTAAATATGTAAGTGGTAATCTGGAAAAGGGTCATGGAAAACAAAAAAGCCCAAGCGGGACTCGAACAGCAGGGTTATAGCCCCTTTAGTGTACAATGGTAGGTAAGTGTCAAGAAAAAAGGGTAAGGGGCCAACAAATCGTAACATTACCCCCATTGTATGGGTTAGACCATGAAAAAACCCTAATAATCACCGTTGTGAGAACCAGTCTCATTGTCGTCAGCCTTGGCACTGACAAAGAATTTGTAATCATCTGCTGCCGGCGGAGAAGGAGGGGGGGTGGGGACCCTACAAGGGATGCGGATGGGGGACGACATCCTAGGGGGTTAGGACGTCCCTGGCATGAGGAGGAGGACCTTGAGGAGTGGGAGAACTGCTGGGTAGAAGAGTCCAAAGAGGAGGACACAAAGGTCCGGGGGGTGCGGAGGTGCATAGGGCAGGATTGTTGGGGGTGACCAGGGGACAAACGGTGACAAGTGGGACATTGATAGAATGGGCATTGGGGGCAACAGTGTCCAAGGTGTCGGCATTGGTAACAGGCCTCATGATAACGAGGGTGGTTTGGGGGAATGGACCAGAGGTGGTCGTGCCCAGTCCAGTAGTTGTCAACTTGTTCTAGAACAGCGACCTCTTGAGTGATGAGGGGTTCAGAGGATGCAGAGGGGGTGGGGATGTGGGGGGTGCCAGTGTTGGTGTGTTCTTGGAGGTAGCGATTGACGTCAATGACGAAGTTGGTCATATCCAACTGATACATTAGTTGGATGAGGTCATGCTCCAGAGTCTGATGGAGGTGATGGATGTGGAGGTTTGCCAATGCTTGGGCAGCAGAGGTGGTGGGGGTGGCAGCAGAGACAGCAACTCATGAGTTGGTGAGGAATAGCCAGTACATGAGGGCGAATGGGGAGTGGGGTTCCATGTGGGCATTGAGGGTCATAGCAAGACTAGAGTCTCGAAGTTCAGAGGCAATGGCATCGGTGATTTCTTGGTCGAGGGGGATGGGGTAATTTGGTATGGTAGCAGGTGAAATGGTCAAGGGGAGATGGGTGGGGTGGTTAGAGATTCGTTAGGCCAGGGGAATGGGTATGGAGGAGGGGACAAGGGGTTCGGGGTGTGTCCAGCTAAAGCCAGGCCAGGCAGATGGGATTCCTTTGGCATCATTGCAAAGGTGTTGGATTAAGGAAGGGGGTGGAACCAGGATAGGTGGGTCATTGACCTCAAGAGGGGTGTCTTTGGGGAGGGTCAAGGACCAACCAGGTTCTGCGATGTTGGAAGGGATGTTACTGGGCACAGGGGAAGGGGACAAGAGGGTGATGGACATGATTGAGAGA
The DNA here is from genome assembly GCA_038090175.1 of Austroboletus eburneus. NCBI lineage: Eukaryota > Fungi > Basidiomycota > Agaricomycetes > Boletales > Boletaceae > Austroboletus > Austroboletus eburneus. Next base: position 8,295 of record JBBPMF010000395.1, on the reverse strand, counting down.
GGTGTTGTTTGGATGGAGATGGGGGAGATTGAGTAACGATGTTTATAGCCATTGAGGAGAGCAACGGAGTTCTGTAGGTTCTTTTCGGGTTCCCAGGAATCTTCTTTGGTGGAGTATTCCTTTCATCAGATCAGGAAGGAGTGGGAGGACAGAGGTCCATGGTGGTGCATGATTTTCTCAATTTCATATTTTTCCTGACCATTGATAAGGTCAGGTGGGGGGGAGGGGTAGTTCGGCCTGTGTACAAGGTTTTCACGATAGGGTGAGAGGAGGAAAGCATGGAACACAGAATGGATCTTCCACAATCATGGGAGGCGGAGTTCATAGGTGATGGGAGATAGGACCTTGACAATGGTAAAGGGTCCTTCACGTTTCGGGGCAAACTTAGGGTTGACAACAGAGCATTTCAGGTTTCTGGCTTTGAGCCAGACTTTGGATCCCTTGGTGAAGGGGGAGAAGGAGCAGTAATTTTGTGAGGCCATGACTTGGCGAGCAAGTTTGTGGGCAGCAAGGGCTTCATTACAAGTGGCAGTGAGGGATTTAAGGCAATCAGTGATGGCAGGGATGTGGGAGTCGGAGATGACCGAGGGGAGGGCATGGGGTTCATATCCCATCATGAGATAGAATGGAGTCTGTCCGGTGACAGAGTGGGGGTGGTGGTTGTGAGCGAATTCTGCGTGTGGGATGAGGTCAGACGATGAGGAGGGGTTATTTCCACAGAAGATCCAGAGGTACATTTCAACCTCTTGGTTGACACATTCAGTTTCTCCATCTGTTTGGGGATGGTAGGCAGTGGAGAGGGTAAGGGAATAGTTGAGAATGCGTCCCAACTCTTTGGCAAAGGTGGAGGCAAATTGTGGGCCTCGATCAGAGATGATTCAATCATAAAGACCGAAGTGAAGGAAGACTTTGTGGAAGAAAAGGGAGGCGACCCCTTCCGCGGTGATGGTTTTCTTTGTTGGGTATAAAATTACCCCCTTAGTAAGGCCATGGTTGACCATGACCAAAAAAGTATTGAAACAAGCAGAGATAGGGAGATTGGTGATGAGATTGCATGAGATCTGCTGGAAAGGGCAGATGCAAGAGGATTGGATGGGGGTGAGGGGGGATACTGTGGGGTGGATGTTTGCCTTGTTCTGTTGACATAAGGCACAACCTTCAACATACTTGCACACATATTGGGCCAGACCAGGCCACCAAAACTTGGCAGCAACGAGCTGGCAGGTTTTGAGATATCCAGGATGACCAGTGGTCTTGTGGTCATGGCATCGGTGGAGGATCGAGCGGCAGAGGGAGTCATCAGGGGGAATATAGATGCGTCCCTGGAATGTAAGGATACCATCTTTGTATTGCCAATCGGAGAGGCAAGAGTGAAAGGCTGGGGAAATGGTTCTGTCAAGGGATTGGAGGGCCTTGAGGACAAAGGGGTCGGTCTCAGAGTGAGATGAGATGTGTTCTTTGAGCATGGCATCAACGACATTGATGAAAAGGGAGGGGGGAAGGAGGGTGATGCCTTCATTGTCGGCATCATCTGAGGGGAGGAGATCTGGGCAGCGGGAGAGGGCATCTGGGCCGGCAAGGAGTTTGCCGGGGACATGGATCATGGTAAGATTGAAGTCAGCAAGGTAAGGAGCCATTGGGCTTGACAGTGGTTGAGATTCTGTGCTGACCAGAAATAGGTCAGGTTCATGTGGTCGGTGAATACCTGGACCAGGTGGGAGCTGCCATGGAGGTAATGGCACCAGGTTTTCAGGGCTTGCATGATGGCAAGGAGTTCTCAGTCATAGATGTCATAGTTTTGTTCTGCTGGGAAGAACGACTGAGAGAGGTAGGAGCAGGGATGCCAGTCTCCATTGGCATCAGTTTGGAGGAGGATTGCACCCGAGGCAAACTTCGAGGCATCAGTAGCGATGGCGAAGGGGGCAGAGAGGTTGGGGAGTTGGAGGACTGGGTGGGCAAGAAAGAGTTCTTTGAGACGTTCAAAGGACTTCTGACACTCAGGGGACCAGGCCCAGGGACCAGTTTTCTTTGTGAGATCAATAAGGGGGTAGGTGATGGAGGAGTAATCAGGAATGAAACAATGGTAGAAGTTGGTGAAGCCAAGGAAGGAGTGAACATCACAGAGTTTCTCAGGAGTAGGCCAGGACACAATCCCATCCAACTTGACAGGGTCCATGGTGAGTTGTCTGGGTTGAACGATCATTCCAAGGTATTCGACTTCCTTGGAGGCAAAATTGCACTTCTCAAGTTTAAGATGAAGGTCGAGTTCCTTCATTTGTTGGAGGACATGCTTGGTTTGTTCAGCATGCACCTTTTTGTTGGGGGAGTGGATAAGGAGGTCGTCCATGTAGATGACGAGCCATCCTTTGGTGATCATATCATGGAAGGAGTCATTCATGAATCGTTGGAATGTGGCAGGGAAATTGGTAAGACCGAAAAACATTACGGTTGGTTTAAAGAGGCCTTTATGGGTGATAAAGGTGGCTTTCCATTGATGTCTGTCTTTGATTCGGACATTGTTTTAGCCCCATTGGACATCGAACTTCGTGAAGACCTTGGCATCACGGAGTTTGTCAATGAGGTCAGAGACCAGGGGAAGGAGGTAGGCATCGCAAACTGTATGTTTGTTAAGGTATCGGTAGTCTTGGCAGGGGCAGAGTCCACTGTCCTTCTTTGTGACAAAGAAGAAGGGAGATGCTTGGGGGGAGTTCAAGGGTTGAATCTTGCCCAAGGCAAGATTTTCATCGAGGAAGGCTTCTGTGGCCTTACGTTCGTCTGGGGAGAGGGGGTAGAGTTTCCCAACCTTTGGAGTGAAGGATTTGTCAAGGTTGATTTCATGATCATAGGGTTGGGATGGAGGTACATGCTCTGTGGCTTCTTTCGAGAAGATGGAAGCAAATTTGGCATATTCAGGGGGAAGGGTAACCTTGGGCTTGGCTTTCTTGGCAGCCAAAGCGAGTTCGGTGGAGTTCATGAGTTTGGCAATGAGGGGGTTACCCTTAGGGATGAAGTGGTAACCGCAACAGATGATCCTGTTGATCGTGTAGTTATCGCAGGCTCATTGGAGGTACTGAGGTTCTGTCTCATAGTCGAGATATTCATAGAGTCATCTGTCATAGATGGAGTCTACTTGGACATGGTGGGGAGGTCAGGGGGAGGGTTTGTACTGCTGGAATCGGGCCTCATGCTGATTGAGGTCGGCTTTGTGTAACAAGTGGAGTTCTTTGGATTGATCTGTGGACTCATCGATAGAGAGGATTTGCCTGAACCAGTCGATGGTGGGATTGACGGCTTTCAACCAGAGAAGACCTAGGATAAGGTTTTGTCATCCACAGTCCATAACGTAGAAGAGGATCTTGTGGGTGAGTCCTTTGATGTGGATGAAGAGCTCAGTGGAGAAGCAAACTCCTCCCTTGTCAGTGGGTCCCTGGTTGAGGTTGGTGACATTGAGGGGGGAGGGGAGATGGGTGGTAGGGAGTTTGTTTTTGCAAACAAAGCCCCAGTCTATGCAGGAAATATCGGTGCTGCTATCGATGAGGGCATGGGTGTCGACGACTTGCAACATGTGGGAGGGAACAATGACTTCAATGGGGATTTGCATTGTTCCAGGCATGATAGATACTTTTACACATTGTACAGTAGGAGAGCCTTGTGTCAAGGGAGGTCTCCAATCTAAAAATCCTCTTTTGGAGAGAGAGAATTTGATGTGATGAATGATGAGGTCGTCATCATCATCGCAGGGTTGGAGTCTGCAGAGGTCGTCATTGACCTGTTCGACTCACTTGACCAAAGTCTTGTGAGGTTCCTTTGGATACTTGACACAAGCATTGGCCCTATGGCCTTTCTGCCTGCATCGAAGACAGTGCCCTTCTTTGAAGCATCACTCCTGCTCTTTGGGAGTCAGCTTGGGGGGTCATGGCGTGGAAACGGCATTGACGTCCATGGCGTCAGGGTCGTGAGCCTTGGATGTGGTAGGGGTGGGGGTGTGGTAGGGGCGGTAAGGATGGGTAGCAGGGGCGCAGTGTTGGTTGACAATGATCTGGGTGCAGTCATTCTGAATTTGGAAGTGAACGGCCTTGGAGTACCAGTTATCAACTGTGGTGGGGATGGTGTCCATGGAGAAGATTCAGCGGGAGAGGAGAGGGGGAATGGTGGTGGCGAAGTAGTTGATCAGGACATTTTGATCAGAGATGCCTGATAAGGCGACATTGTTGCGGAATTTGGCGATGAACTTCATGAGTTTGGGACTGTAAGATCCAGCTTTCTTGAGTACAAGGCGTTCTGAGTGGAGCCAGTTGATGGCTTTGTTCTTGGTGTCTTGGTGCTCGAAAGCAGCCTTGAACTTGGTGATAAAATTGGTGAATTTGCCAAATGTCTGGTTGGCGATGGCATTTTGGTGGAAGGTAGCAGCCCATGTGGCAGCTGAGTCCTTTTTCATGTATGAGAGGGCATAGGCGATCATGTTGTTGTCATCATTGTAGATGGCTTTATTGACAAGAAGGTAGATTTGAATCGAGGAGAGCCAGGGTATGGCTTCAGTGTAAGAGCCATCAAAGGCATCAGGGGCTCTGAGGCGGAGTTCTGTGGGCTTGGAGGTTATGGTGATCTAGGGGGGGCGGGGGGGGGGCAAGGAAAACATCGGTTGGCAACAGACTGGGGTCAGGGACAGGGGAGTGGGAACTCTGGGGATGCTAAGTGCCGCAGAGAGTCAGTGGGCAAGTTCTAAGTCCTCAGGTTGTTGAGGGATGATAATGTCTTCGTCAGTATCAATGGGTTCAGTGGAGGGTTCATCTGATTCAGATGAGTCAATGGGGTTCCTTCACAACATTGGGTCGGGATAGGGTCTAGGGTTTCTGGGGCATTGATACAAAATGGTGGCTTATTCAAAGATAGCCTTTTCTTGGGGAGGTCCTAGACCTTTTGTTATGCTCAATGTAGTCAGGCATGGCCTACAGAAGGGTCGAGGGCTTACTGTCACTATACAGCTGACAGGAGTCAAGGGGATCCAGCAAGGGGGTGTCCTTGGTGGAGGTTCTAAGGACTGTCGAGGAGACAGGGTCTGAGGGTTCTTGGGGACTGTTGGGAAGACAGGGTCAAAGGGGTTCTTGGGGACCATCGAGGAGATGGGATCAAAGGGTTCTTGGGGACTGTTGGGAAGACGGGGTCAAAGGGGTTCTTGGGGATTATCAAGGAGATGGGATCAAAGGGTTCTTGGGGACTGTCGGGAAGATGGGATCAAAGGGGTTGTAGAGATCATCAAAGAGATGGGGTTTCTGGCAAGGATATTCCTTGGCAGAGGTTCTGGGGACACTGCAAGACTAGTGGTGGATCAAAGGGGTTCTAAGGAGCATCCACTCAACAGTAGGACAAGGACTGAGGGACTGAAGACAATCCAAGGTACAAGGTAGATTGTAGGAGATCTAGGATAAGGATCTACAGTGGTGTACCGAGGGTTTATATACGCAAGTCAAATGGTTAAGGGTAGGTCATGGAAGAAGGTGAGTCAGTGATAGAAAGTGATGGAATCACAAAGAAGGCTGAGTCACTATGGAAGGATGCGATGGCATCAGAAAAGTATCAGTAATACAACTGCGGATGAGTCACGCTAAATATGTAAGTGGTAATCTGGGAAAGGGTCATGGAAAACAAAAGAGCCCAAGCGGGACTCGAACAGCAGGGTTATAGCCCCTTTAGTGTACAATGGTAGGTAAGTGTCAAGGAAAAAGGGTAAGGGGCCAATGAATCATAACAGAAAATAGGTGCTTCATCTGTCATAAAGTCAGATGCTCCACTAGGAACCATCCAAAAAAAGGAAACCCACCACCATGTTCCCCCAGGAACCAAGCCAGGGTCCAAATCATCGAAACAAAGAAAGGATCTATTGATGAATATATGAAACAACTGGGAGAAAAGTAGGTGGATGAAAAGAAGTACTCTGGGTACTTAAAGAATGCTTTGAAGATCCCAAAGAGAATGAAGAAATGATCACAAAGATTGAACTCAAGGACAAAGGCTTTTCGGATTTTTAAAGAGGGGACAGAAGTCGGCTCTCTATCCCCCTAACTTTTCTTCTGTACTAGTATCAAGTGACCCAAAATCAATACTCATTCCCATCTCACTTGAAATATCCAGAAGGACCACTGCCGAAACCACTGCCTTGATCGATTGTGGAGCAACTGGCTCCTTCATAAACTTAGACTTTGCTAAAGAAAACAATCTACCTATGGAAAGAATAGCACAACCCATCAGGGCTATTAATGCAGATGGAACTACAAATCAAGCAGGACTTATCCAGTTCCGAACAACAATAGCCTTTCATATTGGAAATATAATGAAAAGCAGAATGTTCCATCTCCTCCCAGCCAGCAAGGTGAATGTCATTCTAGGAATGAACTGGCTCAGGGAACAAAATCCAGACATAGATTGGGCAACAGGGAGAGTAACCCTCCAACTACCAAGCCGAGACCGGAAACAAGAGTTAAAGGAGAATAAAGAAGATAAAAGAAAATACCTCATAAGATACCTCCAGAAGGATCCTGATTTCAAAACCCACACATTGTATTGTGAAAGGTACAAAACCACCAAGGAATACGTCATGAAAACAATACTATCCATGGAACTGGAGATAGAGAAAAAGCAGGAAAAAAGGGAGCTACCAAAAGACTATAAAGACTTCAAAGACGTATTTGAAGAAAACCCTCCAAATGTTCATGTTCTACTCCCTTCACGAGCATATGATCATACCATCAAATTGAAGGAGATGTTCATTCCAAAGAGAGCCAAGGCCTACCCTCTGTCTCTTCCTGAACAAGAGGCCTGTAAAAAATTTGTGGAAGAAAATCTGGCAAACAGACGAATCAAACCATCACAATTCCCCCAAGCAGCACCCTCCTTCTTTGTCGACAAGAAGGATGGAAAACTTCAATCCTGCCAAGATTATAGATATCTCAACAAGCACACTATAAAGAACACCTATCCCCTACCAAACATTCAGTCCATCGTCGAACAGATAGGAAACTCAACTATCTTCACCAAAATGGACATCCAATGGGGGTACCACAATATACAAATAGTGCCAGAGGACCAATGGAAAGCAGCCTTCATCACCCTGTTTGGACTGTTCAAACCAACTGTAATGTTCTTTGGGTTATGCAACTCTCCCACCACTTTCCAGGCATTCATGAACAATGCCTTCAGAGATTACCTTGCAGAAGAATGGTTACTTATCTATATGGATGATCTAGCCATCCATTCTTCTGATCCATCCGAGCATAAAGAAAGAACGGTTAAGGTTCTAGAATGACTGAGAAGCCTAGGACTTAGATGCAAACTCCAGAAATGCACCTTTGACTTCCAAACCATGAACTATCTTGGTCAAACAATTCAACCAGGAGAGCTTGCAATGGATACTACCAAACTCCAAGCAATAAAAGAATGGAACCCCCCCAACTCCGTCAAAGCAGTAAGATCCTTCTTAGGATTCTGCAATTTCTATCAAAGATTCATCCCAAACTTCGCTCAAAGAGTCACCTCACTTAACGAAATTACTCAGAAGGACAAACCCTGGACTTGGACCAAGAAAGAATAGCATGCCTTTGAAGACATGAAACTAGTATTCTCCACCTCTCCGGTCTTGAAACAGCTGGATCCAGAACACCCATACTTTGTAATGACAGATGCTTCACTCCTCGCCACAGGAGGAGTTCTCATGCAAAAAGACTCCAATGGCGACCTCCACCCATGTGCATACCAATCTACCACTCTATCGAATGCAGAATGAAACTATGACATATATGACAGAGAACTACTGGTGGTTATCCATGCTCTTGAGGATTGGAGACACCACCTACTTGGAGCTCGACATGTGGTCCAAATACTCACTGATCACAAAAACCTCACCTTGTTACAATTTCCTCCGCTGAAGAGGACAGGGACTACTCTTTCGTTTCCTCTATGGTCTTTGTGTCGATGTCCTCTCTTGAAGAGAGCGACTATTTCTCTTTTCTTTCTGAAAGCCGAGCGGAACACATCATTCCTGATCCTGATCCTTACACCGCCCATTCCGCTGATGTGTTCCGCTGATGTGTTCCGTTACCCTGCCTTTATCTTTGATGGACACTGTCTTCTCCACAGCCCACCTCTCTTTCAGGGCGAGTACTTCCCACAATATCCCAGTATTTAGACCGAGTGCCATGTACCATATTCTTTAGCTTATTCTACGTTATCCTACGTGGTTACGAGCCCCCCTTAGTGCTGAAAGATTGCCTAAGAGACCCCGGACTTCTATTGGACCTT
>JBBPMF010000394.1:0-29212 GCA_038090175.1 Austroboletus eburneus | reverse complement strand
TGAGGTGGAGATACCTGGCATCTGCATTCATTGCAAGCAGGCCACGGTGTCAAAACTTAAGCAGTCAGATGTTCTTAAACGTGAGGATATGTTAAAAGACGTTGCTATGCTAGAAGTTATGGAGTTACAGACAGACGAGCCCATTCGGGCATCACTTAGACAGCATTCCGGGTCATCTGATTAATCGTACAGTTGTTCATGTGCTATATTTTACGCTACATATTTTGTGTGCCACTCAGTAGTTCTCATGATGCACGCTTGGTAAACTCGATTTTGCGCGCGCATTCACAAAAAGTTGTGCGCGCGCGTCTACGAAAATGTGTGCGCGCGCGCGTCTACAAAAGTTGCGCGGTGGTTGGCATTTGTGGTGCAATCCGACACTCATAAAATCTCGCACACGTGACACATGTTATACCCTAGCATGCAAACAAGATCAGCAACATCTCAATGATAATGGTGTTTTCGTATCACACTGCTTAGGCTGGCAGGACTTGGATTCATAAAGAGAGTGGTATGCTTGTATGGTATACTAGAAAAAAAAGTGGCGTGCTCATATACTAAAAGGTGGCACGCTCGTATACCAAATTGAAAGTGGCGCGCTGTATACTAATTGAAGGTGGTGCGCTCGTATACCAAAAAGTGGCGCCCAAAGTGCGCGCTGATTTATTTTTTCTACAAACGGACCGTCATGAAATTGCGGTCTCATCCCGATGGCTATCGTAACGGTGTAGTAATGGTACCTCGATCGATTTTTCCGACACTACCATCTAACGATGAAGATTCTGCATCCCGGCACACGCGAGCTGTCCACTCGCTGGCAGGCTCAGCATTAAACCCTCCCGTCCCAACAATACCGCTTAAAACACGTCTTACATACCCCACTCCGCGTATGCCCCACTCGCGCCCTTGCTCGATCGACGACCGCACACGCCAAACACGCAGGCCAGTCCGGATCTTTCGTTGCCCCATCTTTTGGATATCCCTGCGTCGCCATCACGAATGTCTGATTCAACATCGCCTGGATTTCGGGCGCACTGTACGACAACTGCATCGTTGACGTGTTGGTCACGGGCGCCGCACCGTCAGCTGGCGGACCACCGTTCGCAAGGTAGATCACAAGCGGCGTGCTCTTGTTCGCGCCCGTCACGTCGCACCCAAAGAACGTCGGGCGGGTCGTCAGGCCTTTCGAGATGAACTCTTTGTTGGTCGTCGGTACCGGCGGGAACGAATATGCGGGTGCGAGCAGCTCTGCACGGTCTTGAGTAGCCTAGGAAGCACGGTCAGCGCCAGGAACGATGGCCGAAGCTCAAGGCGGGCACTCACGATTAAAGCGCTTCCGTCAGCAAAATTATTGATGTTCGAGGACTGGAGTGGTCGTGTCATGAGCGGTCCGACGAAGCATACTCTAGTATACTCACAGCGTCGATGGCAAAGATCGTGTCCACACCGCGTGCTTGGACGAGCAAGGGCTGTAAAGGTATGTTTTCGCCGTTTTCCCCGCCATCCACGAGCCCTAGGTCCGTTTGGTTATGCGCTATAAACCTGTCGGACGCGATGCCGTAGAAGGGATTCGGTAGCGCCACGTCGAGGTTCATCCCGAGCTTGCTCAACAATGTTATCACAGAGGAGTATTTAGTTAGTTTGTCCTCAAAAGTTTCAAGTCAATACGCGATCGACAGAAGGATATTAGACGTACAGGGAGAAGTTCGTTGAACAGCTCGGAGGAGGTCGCGGCTACAAGGGACGTCTGATCGTAGTTGGTGATGCAGACACTGGTGTTCGTGGTGCCCAAGTACTTGGTAGGCACGAATGCAGACAACATAGGGTCAAAGGAGCCTATTTCGTCTATGCTGTCCGTTAATAACATACACGTCATTCAATGGATAGCTTATACTGACAGACATTGAATTCAATAATAGGGTTCGAGATTGGTATAATGTTCCCTGGTATATCGTTCGACTTGTTCTGACTACGCGCATCTACGTTTGACACGATGATCGGGAAGGGAATTGAGTGAGATGCAAATGCTTCGCTAACAATATGACGTGAGCATCGTCAATGGTTTAAACCTTTTTGCTCTCGATACTCACGTTTTGGTAGCGTCCGACCATAAAACTCCCGCGCCGTGCGTATACGATTCATCGTAGAAATTCGAAGGAAATGTTCCATTGGTGAAATGTCGCGCCAACGTACGTCCCCAAAAGTCGGCAATCGTCACGGCAAAGCCCGCATCATACTTTCCTTCCAACTCCTCAATGATATCCAGGAGATACGTGGCATCTGTGATGGCATCCGAGCTAGGTAGAAAAATGCTATAGTTGGCGTTCCATCCGCCCCACGCATCGTTGGCGACAACGAAGTCTGTGTAGCCAAAGATGAGGTCCCGTATGGTCGGAAAATTGGATTGCACAAGCGATGTCAAGAACCACGAGCCGCCTGACAATCCCGACAAATACGTCGCTGCCTGTAGAAGCCCACCCAACCCTGCATTTGTGGAGTTCATGTTCCGCCCATCGAGTGCGTTCAGCACGCCTGCGCCAAAGATGGCAGCGCGATACCCGCCCCCACTCGTTGCAATGCCGAGGTTGGGTATCTCCGAACTGTATCCACTTAGGATGTCGGACGCATACGAAGGAAGGGTGACACCTGTCGCTTGGACGCTGGCGAGGTAGTTTTTCCAGGCTTGCGGGAGAACCTGGTCTCGACGTTCTTTGATGTACGCAGTTTCGGAGGTGGAAAGGGTTTGGTTGGTGGAGGACGATCCTGTCATACGGACGAGCGAAAAGCCTTCGGGGCAGCTACCCGTGACAGGTGTATACGCTTTGGCAGCGACACTCTGCGCAACAGCGGGCCATGCGGAGAATGAGAGTAGAAAGAGAGAGACCCAGGCGGCGGCGTTGGGTACGAATGATCGAAAGATGCCTTGGGTCATATTCTAAAGCAGATATGAAAACCGAGAGGCGCTCGCCTGGCATTTCTATTTAATATATGTGTCCGGAGCGCTCCACTTGTGGATCGAGCTACTTGAGTAGAAAGCAAGAGTTAAGACGTGGCACATCAGATGAGCCGCACGCGTTGCGATGCGAGGGACACCCTGTTTGTTTTCTGAAAAATAAGTACGTGATCATTGTAGAGCCATGCGTAGATGTCAGTTATGCTGCTCACGTGTTGATGCGAGGTCTTTCATTCCACGACGTTGATCATCATTCAATGCGGTCATTAGTGTTCGTATTCCCAACGCGGAACATGACAGGCGTGGCCCTGCCATGAGATCGACAAGCAATTGTCGACCCCTGTGACTAATATCAAGCTACAAATTGATCAACTCTGTGATGGAAACTCACCTCTCCAGCGAAATCTCTTTTGGTGCGGTCTAAAGGAGCACAAGGAAGACGGTGACCCGAGTACCGCACACCGATGTTTTCGAGACTTGTGCTCATGGAGTCGAGACTTGAATCTACCAGACCAGTTAGTCCTGTAAGCGACACGCACGAAGTTCTGTACGCTGGGACAACCCTGGATGACGAAGATCGTCATGCACGCCACCACCGTCGTCTTGCTGATACATCACCCCTGCCAGTCTCTGCGCTTTCCTTCTCTGACAATGACACGGCATTACACAACCGCCACAACCCACGTTGACAAGAGTAGTGTAACAGAGGCGGTGGTGGAAAGACACTGAAATGAGTTCTTACCGTACGCGGTGTGATAGCCTGACGACGGATAAATGTGTCCTCTTGTTGTCATGTCGACATTCTCCAATCAATGGAGGTATGAAATGTCGTTGGCGATTCCACCAGTCTGTACAGCTAACTGGCGCTTCCTGATTCTTGCGCCGGGTGCGGTGTAAAACCTTCGGCCCGGTCGCTGTCAAGTTCTCCTCGTCGTCAACGGGTCCCAACGGTGGGGAACGGAAAACATACGACGTCCTGAGCGACTCTGAATACTGTATACCTTTGGCGAGCTTTCTCCGGCTAGCGATTGCAGCTAGGATTTCAGCGTCGACCTCCTCCGCCTTTTCTACGTCTAACTTTTTTTTTGCATCTAAGCAAGGACGTAAGTGAGGACACGAAAAGAACAAGAGACCGACCTTTGTGTAAGCCCATTGGCTTACCGATTGGCATTCATCACGTGTATGATAGGTATATATGCCCGTCATCCACCATAGAGATAGCTAGTCGATCTTGTTCCCGCACCTCGTAGTCTCCGTATAGAGCGTGGTCCTGTTCTGTGCTCCCGCCCGTCTCAGTGTTTCCCGCCGTTGGCCGCGGCAAGTTTCCACTTTGGCAGCCTTGCGAGAGTGAACCTCCTGGGCCTCTAGGAGGAGCGTTCTCTTCTGCATCCTCTTTCTCGAGCAGCTCTTCCAACTGTTTCCTTTCCCTTTTCCGCGTCGGAGTTCGACGAGAGGACGAAGAGTTTGGCGGGCTTGGCTTCGCGTTGCTGCGCCACCGGGACGTTAGTCTGCCCACCCTCGGTCTGGACGATACGTCCACATCATCGAGAATGGATCTGATTATACCACAAACGTGACACGCAGGAGAGTATCCGATACATCCAGATTTTCGAGGCAAGCTTCTCTGACATTCACACATGGACGTGCGGTTGACCATGACACAGAGCAAGGGTGCGATGACGGGCTGTTCGAATCCTGGCGAATTTGCGTGACTACGCATCGTCTGGTACAGCGACGACGAACGGACCTAAGGGGTATCAGAACAGGTCGTGCTTCTTGTGTGAATACGTCATGTATGAGCGTACGGTCAAGAAACGGATCGTGGACGAGAACGACCACTTTGTCTGCCATGGTGTACATACTAGCCGAACGAGGTGGGCCAGGTCTTGCCTGCCAGTGCATTGAGTCGAGCGCGAAGCCTCACGACACTGCAGTGTCACCCTACAAGAAGCATATACCTTCCTTGTCGCATAAGTTCACGCCTCAAGAGACCCGTGCGTTGGCCGACACACTTTCTCCCACGACGATCCGCTATGGCAACGTCTTTTCGTGTTCCTTTGCCTATGCCATGGGCATCCACCAACGTCCCGTCCCGCTCGTTCGTGTCGATGACACATGGGTGGAGGACGAGGACGCACATAATTGAGCCGCCGTTATTGCGAAGTGCGACGGTGCGAAAGTTTTTGGCTGGGTGCGTCGGATTTAGGGTTGTTGTCGACCGAGGGGACAGATATGAGGTCATGACGAAGCTTCAGCGGGATCTCATGGCAGGACAAGCTGTAGCACGACTGAGAGTCGGAATTATGCGGGACAATCGACCCCGGCCAAGGCAGCTCATCGAGGGGAAATTGACCCTTTCAAGTTCTCCCGCGTACCCCCTCGATCCCAGTACTCCCTCTCTTTCTAACCCGTCCTGCCACATTCCTTATAAATTCCCCTTCCAACCAGATCGACTCGTCGAGCTCGACATACACAACACGTCTATGCAACTCTCGTCGTGAGCGACAGCGACGACGCTTATTACGACGAGTTTGACCTCATTCCAGGTGATGCTTTCCTCGGCATGGACGAGCCCAATGACCCGACGCCATCCCAGGCCACATCCTCTTCTCTCGTTCCATCCACCCCCCGCACGCATTGACCATACTCTTCCCCTTATATAATTATAGGGAAGCAATTTCCATTCTCGAAAACACTTTCAAACTCTTGACGTTTCGCACCAACCAACTCTAATGTATTTTCGCCATTTTGGATGCTCGAGATGTTTTTTTTTTTAAATCTCGCCCCGACCGGTGGCGGTAAATTACTGTGTTTTTAGCTTCCGGCTCTCGGTGCGTCACCGGAAAAACACAAGGAACCACTGTCATATCTCCGCTTCTTATCACAGATCAAGTTTCAGCTCTTCGCAGAAAGGGTATCTCTGCTTTCCCCCCTCTCAAGTGCCGCCAAGGAGAATGAGGTCCGACAGGCAGTGCAGATGACGAAAAGCAACGTCGAGGAAAGTTCAAAGTTCGTGTATACCACCCCGGAAAAACTACAAAAGAGCGATTCGCTCAGGGATGTCGTCGACTGACTATACCAGGAAAAACCGTTGGCTCGGTTTGTGATCGACGAGGCACACGTCATCGGAAGCTTGGGCAGAGATTGATTTATTCATTGTCTTCCCGAATCGGGCGTTCCTAATTCGACACCAAGTATGCGGAGTTGAGCTTCCTTCGCACGAACTGGCCTACATACCCATCATGACCCTCGCCGGAAGTGCCAACAAGGACGTCATTGAATTTATCAAGCACAACCTCGCCACGCGTAACCCCACCTGCCTGGCGGAGTCCTTCAATCGCCCAACTTCCATTATTCCATTTCCAAAAAACCATCTGAAGAAAGATCCCATGCAGGACATCACCCCGTTTCATATAGACATACCATCTTAACGGCTCCGGCATCATATATGCACTCTCCAGAGCCGACTCTGAGGAAAAAGAAAAGAAAAGAAAAAACTCATAGAAGACTGGGAAACTGAGGCGATACATTACCGTGCAAGCATTGACGGCGAGCAACGAAAGAACAATCTAAATGATTGGACGAGCAGGAAATGCGTGGTCATCGTGGCCACGGTACGTTGGCGTGTTGCGACACGCGTTTATGCAGCTCACGTTCCCTAGATTGCTTTGGGAATGGGAATCGATACACCGAATGGTATATAGGTGTTTCATATCCCAAGAATGATTTCACGCTGGTCCATATATTTAGTGCGATTTGTCATTCATGCGACCATGTCAAAGGACATGGACGGGTGCGTCCCTTTTTCCTCTCGATCATAACCCGTTTGGATTGACAGACACCTTAGGTACTATCGGGAAACGAGCCGAGCCGCCAGGGACGGCAAAGCCTCGGACTGCGTTCTTTGTAAGTGACTTCCTGTACACTTTGGTCGCTCACGATCGACGCTTTTTCTCAGTCTACGCGTACAGCGATGCTTGCAAATTTGAAAGGATGTTACGGAATCCTAACAACGATCCCTCACGGCAAGCTGTCCGACGCCGAAATCGAATGCCAGGTTGCCAAACTGCAAGGTGTCGTCGCTTGCTGTCGACTGTCGCAGAGTCCTCATTCTCCGCCACTTTGACGTGGAGTTCAGTCCCGAGGGTTTCCACAGATCCGGCACGCTCACGCCGCACGACTTTACCACCGAGGCTCGGCAAGTCATTCAACTCTTGCAAGAGATGGCGTCTTTGAAGGAACGCGCGAGTGATCGTGGCGTGACCCCACGTCAACTGAAATTTACCTGGAAGGGAAAGAGCAACAGGGCGGTCCATCCATACAAGGGACTCGTCGTATGCTTGTGGTAATTCGCTGAGTCAACCCACCATCGAGCGTATATTCAACCACCTTGTCGCCGAGGGGGTCATCGCGATGTACAGAGTCCCGTGCAGCAGTGGTTATTCCAGCACGTATGTACATCAAGGTGATTGGCTTTTCGTCTGTACGTCGCGCCATGCTAACATGCCGATCGGCCTGGTGCCGCTGCTTCAGACTATTTGAACGATCGTAAACAGCTGGTATTGGCCTGACAGGAAAAGGAGGGAGAAGCAGCAACCATTCCGGCGAAATAGCCAAGCGTGAGGACGTCGCCGCGTAAAAAGGCCAAAGAACCGGATCCTCAGCCCTATCTAAACCTGTACGAAGACATTAAAGACCCGGACGAACCAGGTCCGATTCGGCAGACCTGGAGGCGATAGACGTTGTGGACGTGCCCGAGCCGGCGACATGCAAGAGGTCCCGGGCTGGTACGTCGCGGTGCACCAATGCGACGTCGACGGCTTTGCAGAGCAAGCCTTCGGATGCGGTTCCCCAAGATGACCCTTCTGCGAGGCTGGAACGATTGAAGGGGACGAGACGCTTGGTAAGAATCGTCGGATGCTGCGTTTTCGATTCACGCATTGACGTGCCGCGGACAACTTTAGTGAACACTCAGACGCCATTATACAAGGCGATACCCTTCATGTATTGGCATTGATCGACCCCGAATGCAACTTGTGAAGGCTGTTTGTTCATAGTGAATGTCGTTTCTAAACAAAAATGAGCATTCCGACAGATGTACGCGCTTTTCGGGACGTTCTTGCGGATTATGAGGACCCAAACAATGTAACGAACAAACGGGAGTTGTATGGAAGAGAATTTCTTGAAGCACTACGAGATCTGTGAATGAGGCGTGTCTAAACACTCGTCCATTGACCTCGAGGGTACAACTAGTCATCCGGCGCGCAAACGCTTTGACAGCTAAGTTACGTCGGGATTTTGCTTTCCAAGGATAAATACTGGAGCAGGTACCCTTCATGTCAAATTTAATAGCCACTTTAGGTGCTGTAGCATATCGTCGCAACACAACAGGTTGAAATGACTGAAAGACAACTCCTACTGAGTATCATACAACTTGCTGGCTTTGTGTACTTGTGTATCAACTTAATTCGTGAATCCCAGGCTATGCTGCATGATACATTATGCAATCATGTGGGGTGGTCCATGGACTTGACTGCTTTAAAAATATGCAAATAACAAGACAGGACAATTGAAGAAAGGCAAAGTGAAAAACTTGAAGCAAAACTATCATTTCCAACAAGACATCCAAGATTTTCCATATATAAAATCACTTAAGTCAAGTTTGTATGGTGCACTGTGCCCACCTAAGACAACAGAGCCAATAGGAAGACTGAAACTCCTGCCCCAAGGAGGAATCCAACAAAGAAAGGTATTAGAAGAGAATTTAACCCAGCCATCTTTGAAGCACATTTCATGAGCATTCTGTAAATTCCAAATCCTGATGGTATGATCCCAAGAGCCTGAGACAATATGGCTGCCATCAGGTGAATAGGCAACAGAGTAGACTGAAAATGTGTGCCCTTGGAATGGACCTGCCACACACTGACCAGTAGCAGCATTCCAAATCCTGATGGTATGATCCCTTGAACCAGAGACAATATGGCTACCATCAGGTGAATAGGCAACAGAGTAGACTGAATCTGTGTGCCCTTGGAATGGACCTGCCACACACTGACCAGTAGCAACATTCCAAACCCTGATGGTGTGATCCCTTGAGCCAGAGACAACTTTATGGCTGCCATCAGGTGAATAGACAACAGAGGTGACTGAGTCTGTGTGCCCTTGGAATGGACCTGCCACACACTGACCAGTAGCAGCATTCCAAACCCTGATGGTATGATCCCTTGAGCCAGAGACAACTTTATGGCTGCCATCAGGTGAATAGACAACAGAGGTGACTGAGTCTGTGTGCCCTTGGAATGGGCCTGCCACACACTGACCAGTAACAGCATTCCAAATCCTGATGGTATGATCCCTTGAACCAGAGACAATATGGCTGCCATCAGGTGAATAGGCAACAGAGTAGACTGAATCTGTGTGCCCTTGGAATGGACCTGCCACACATTGACCAGTAGCAGCATCCCAAATCCTGATGATATCATCCCAAGAGCCAGAGACAATATGGCTGCCATCAGGTGAATATGCAACAGAGTTAACTGAATTTGTGTGCCCCTGAAATGGACCTGCCACACACTGACCAGTAGCAGCATTCCAAATTCTGATGGTATGATCCCAAGAGCCTGAGACAATACAACCACCATCAGGTGAATAGGCAACAGAGTTGACTGAATCTGTGTGCCCCTGAAATGGACCTGCCACACACTGACCAGTAACAGCATTCCAAATCCTGATGGTATGATCCATTGAGCCAAAAACAATATGGTTGCCATCAGGTGAATAGGCAACAGAGTTGATTGAGGATGTGTGCCCCTGAAATGGACCTGCCACACACTGACCAGTAGCAGTATTCCAAATCCTGACAGTATCATCCCTTGAGCCAGAAACAATATGACTGCCATCAGGTGAATGTGCAACAGTATTAGCTAAACTTTCAATAGTGAGAACATCCACTGGCCAACTTGATGGATGACCCATGGTTACCAAAGGGTAATGTTGCAAGTGGGAAATCCATAGTTGTCTGAGTGGAGAAGAAGTAGGTGTTTGAGGCATAGCTGACAGATAAAGATGGGGGGTGGATGACTGGATGACTGGAGCAAATACTTGAATGAATTGACAAGTCTCTGCTGCCAGCATAGCAATATCATGGCTCTGGAAATATCATTGTTAATATATATTAAATGTCACATCAAAATCCTAAATCTCACCTTGGTCCATCTTTCTAGGGTGGCACAGGCCTGTAGAGCAGCTAAGGTGTATGTGCCAGGGGAGGTATGAGAGAGGAGGCTCATGGCCTCTAGCCAGAAGGGTAAAAAGTTCTTGAAGTAAGAGGTCACCATATCCAGTAAGTCTGCAGTACACCCTATATGTTCCAGGTGATTCATCCAATATTGGCATGCATAAGCAAGGTAAGGGGGAATGGCCTTGGTAACCCGACTCATTAGGTCAGGAACCTCATGATTAAGTAGTCCAGAGTCATCAAGACCACAAATATTGAATTTCAGCATGTTCTTCATGCATCCAAGCAGAGCAGACCCAAGAAAGAGGGAATGGCATGATTGAATGTTGATATGAAATGTTTTGCTCCGGTCCGCATCGAGCAAGAAGTCACGAAAAGAAGTGTGAAGGGGACGAATTGACCTCTCTTCATTCATTGCTCCATCCAGTAGTGATCCTAGTGGCTTGATAACATGCACAATCTTCATAGTATCTCCAAAGAGAGTTGAAAGGGAAGTGATAGACAAAGGTTCTTTGAGCATAAGAACAATTGCCATCACATCTCGAAATCGACTTCGAGCATCATCCGAAGTAAAGAGCTGGTTGAGAAGAGCTGGTTGAGAATGCTCGTGTAGAGGTTGTCTAAGGAGTAATGTCCATGACTATTGTCCGTTCGCAAGAGCTCTTGAAGCCGTTCGCATGGGTCAAATCCTCGCGTATCATCCCCACTGACGAACTTGCATGCTGCTGAGGCCCATTGAAAAAGTTGTTGTGAATGTTTGACAAGAAGCGGGCACCACTCCCTGTTTGGCCACACGGCATCAAGTTCGGAGCAGTCATGTAGGGAATCCGTGACAAATCTCCGGATATCTTCATCAATCTCTGTCCGAGGAACATCCGCTAGATATCTATGGGCGATTTGAGGGCCAGATGGGAGGACATCAAGAATGTCTTTCTCCGGTCGGGTTGTAATAAGGAAGCGGATATTTTTCGGCAGGTGGCTGTCCATGACTTTAGACAGGGTACGCAGGAACTGACGACGATCAGCCCATTCACCACTTTCGTCAAGCGCATCCAGGACAATGATCAGTGGCCCAATGAGATGGATATCCTTGCTAGGTTGGATGATAAGTTGCTCGAGTTGCTCGGAAGGTGAGGTCGAGGTCCGTAGTCGTCGATCATCCTTCACAGCCTTCCAAAGCGCTGTCCTGAATTCAGGATTATGGTCCGCGAGGTCGCGAGAGATCGTACTGAAAACGTTCTGAGGGTTCCGCTTCGCGATATCAGTACGAGCAAAGCAGTACGAGGACCCGAGCCTCTTCTGTTTATCAAACCATCGAGCGACTGAGTGAGCAATCGCCGACTTGCCCGATCCTGCAACCCCTACGAGAAGACACACTCTAGGCGCATCCTCAGAGAGATTGTTGAGGGTATCACAGATATCTTTGATCACGGTCCCGCGCGTTCCCGGTAAACACATTTTCTCCCAGATGTACGCAGCCCCAGCCGCACAAGGTATGTCGTTAAGGATGATGGTCTCCGTGGCTGTTGCTAAATCCTGTGATCAGGAGTTCGTCTCCACGAAAGAGGTGGGTCCTACCAAGCTCTTGTACGATATTCATCATCCGAAAGACAATGATCCCAGACTGCACCGCAACGCCGTCCAAAAAGTTGGCCTTCAGTTCTTGAAGCTTGTTCTCGTAATCCGTAATCTTCTTGTCAACGTCATCAAACAGATGTTTCGCCGTCCGAAGCCCTACGCATGGATGTTAGTGGCGTTGGACGTTTTGCGACCATTGACGACTGACAAAAGTTCTTTTTTTCGGCGTACTCGGCAATGAAATATCCACACTCCGTCACTTGCTGGAGGAGAGGTGTGATGTTCTTATACGTCTCATTTGCCTTGAGGGGCTTGGCATCCTGAACGAAGTCGAAGACCTCACTCATTTTTTCTGCCAAACGAATAGTTCGCTCGTCTCGTTCCTGCTGCTTTACGACCGCCTGTATAGAAGTGGAGATCAGTGAAAGCAATAATATGGACAGAGTAACATACCTTTTCCGCGGCTGATACGACAGCCCAGACTAGCGAAACATATGGGTGAATCTGTGCGACGTTTAAACAGAAAGCATGGTTCAATGTCAACAAATAAATACCTCTGCGATACCATCAACGATCTCGTTCAATCGACCCAACCTCTGCAACAGAGTCTTCCATGCATCCGTTTTCTCGATTTCCTGTACCTCAGGCGAAAGGTTGGGAATGTTTTTCATTACCGTATCCGTTTGGGCAACGAGTTTAGGCGCAGTATCGAGCGCGCTGACAGCCTCTTTCGCCTTGTGGACAGCATCTGCAGCCGGGCATTCGTCCTCGTCAGCCACGGGACGTTCTACTTCAAGCGTAAATTGGATAGTAATCCCAGAAGGCTCGGGTCCATCGAGAGTGCCTCTTCCGAGAGGCACGTGGACCACTAGGGTTCAGAGATTGATGTCAGAGAAACACGGCGAAGCCAGACAGTGTATCGTCATACCTCCGTTCTCCGAAATCTCCAACAACTCGCGAATGGTGTCGTTAATCGCCCCGATGACCTTGGATTTCCTGACTGTGCGCTTTTCGTAGACCGTAGCAACGAGATTGGCGCCATCGTCCGCATAGCTAGCGAGGTTCAGTTCGCCGGCACAAAATGGCGGACATGTATGTACCCAAAATAAAAGACTTGATTCCAAGCGGTAGTGTTGTTCTCTCCTTCATTTTCCCAGTTGAACGGGGGGTATCGCCCACAGAAAATTGGACGTAATATTCCTTCTTCAAGATCTTGGTCCGATAAGACTGATTTCCTTGAGTACGAAGTTGGATATCTAGAGAGAAATGAGTCGCAAGAAGACGAAAGGCCGGCATTGTACCTTTGACGACGAGAGTTTTACTTTTTGAGCACTTTCAGTACGCAAGTTAACAGGAAATACAGAACATTGTTACTTACACGTTTGAATTCGTTGGATTTGCGGTATCCATGACTTTGCAACTGAAGGTAGTAGATAAAAGTACGACAGAATGTAGATGGTTTGAGGTTGCGGGGGAGCATAAATCAACACGCCTTTGCAGGATGGAGCTTGCAGCGCCATCGAGCACGTGTTACGGAAACTATGCTGAGCGCTCACCCCCACACCGTTTGTCCTGGCGCTTCCGTCCCCCGCGCATTCTCACCCGAATTATTCTTCGAGAGACAAATGGACGGGAAATCAATCAAATCATAGATTCAGTATTGTGAGTGATCGTCGAGTCGTGAATCTTAAAACTGATTTTCGTCTGCGAGTACGTACTACGACTTGCACGTCGGAGTTCTCGAGACGACTCCGCACCAGCCGTTCTTTTCACAATTCCAAAAAAGATAGCGTGCCCTTCCATCTGCCTCCGCACTCGCATTTCTCCGCAGATTCTTGTCGACGCGTCTGCCCGCGACAAGGACGCGTGTACGCGCATTTCGGCGAGATTTGGATCAAGGTGTCCAACAAGCCCGACATGGAACGAGTTTGAGCCGTTGTGTTTCGGAGGGCTCGAGACGCTCATTGGTGGATAGATACCCTGGATTTGAACGTGATAAGCGGCGCGCAAGAGGACCGGAAACAGAGGGACCCAAGCGATGCGACGGGTCCGAACGCGGAACGATGACAGAGAAATATGTGGGCGCGGAGGCTCGACATGCAACGATATTCATTTATTCTCCGTATGTAGCAACACAAATATAGTCCATCCCTTGTAGACCTATACCATCTAAACATGAAGAAAAGAGGAAACTGACGGCCAAGTAACTACAGAGGACGTACGTAGAGGCCTAAATAAACAAAACAAACAAGGAGTGTCGAATAGCCTAGGGGGTGTCCAATGATCGGAATGAGCGTCCATGACCCGAAAATAACAAGAACAGCACAGGGAACGTGTCGGGTCGGTTCGTCCAGAGGGACATGAAGTCTCTACAATAAAGATTTAAAAAACCGATAGAAATAAGGAGGGAAATGTATAGTGACAAGGTGTCAGCATAGCGAGAATAGCCAGGGGTGCGCGCACGAGACAACGTCGGGACAAAGTGAAAGACATGATAACTGTAATAAGAGACCTGAGCATGGCATTATAAGGGGGGGAAATGCGGTATACGTTGGCTTGCGAACGAGTGAGTTACACGGCAAAAAGTGGGCCACTTTGTCCACAGAAATTATAAAAAGAAGAGAAAAAAAAGGGGGTGCGCGTCTCCTTCTCATTCCACTCCCCACAAGATGAAGCAAGTAGGAACTGGAAAAAAGGAGTGCGCTAAAAAATGATGCCAAGCACAAGGTGTGTCCCTCGAATCTCCCAAGAAAAGGCTAAAAATAAAGAGAAAAGAACACATCGCGTCGTTGACCATCGTTTATTCTGCCTTGAACCGACCGCCACCACCGCCTCCCCGCATGATTGCTTTCATGAATGCAAAGAAGCGGTCAGCATATTCTTGAGGCGGTACCGGACTAATTTTATGCTAAAACCATGCGCATGAGTACACGATCACTCCATGCCATCCCACGTTAGACAGGGGGGAAAGGAGTGACTTACACGGTCGG
This sequence comes from Austroboletus eburneus, assembly GCA_038090175.1. NCBI lineage: Eukaryota > Fungi > Basidiomycota > Agaricomycetes > Boletales > Boletaceae > Austroboletus > Austroboletus eburneus. Next base: position 14,454 of record JBBPMF010000394.1, on the reverse strand, counting down.
CTTTCAGCCCTTTCCAAAAGTGTTCCAAACGTTTGGCGCCAGAATAGGGCGTCAGAATGTCAATGATACCGAGATAATAGAGCGTGTCCGTCGCTTGGTTCATTTCGTCCGTTGCTTGAAGGCCACCTTCGTCTTGGTAAAAAATGAAATGTTGTCGATCGCCTGTATCTTCCTCAGGCAAGTCGAGCGTGTCCGAGCCGAGACGTTTCGGGTCAGATTGGCGCATCGCGCGCTTCATAGCAATGGCTTCAGGCGATCGTGCGCCCTTGTGTTGCGTGTTTTTGCGTCGAATATTGGGTACAGAGGGCTTTCAAAACATAATCAGTTCAACACTAGACAAAAAATACGACCTCGACTTACCGAAAAGACTTTGAGAGTATTACTGCGCACGTTATCCCTATTTCCCCGCTGAACAGAGTGTATGCCCACCAGCAGACTATAGTCCATGACGTGCACCATCTTCAAGAACTCCGAGTCACGTCGCAATTGTTCGGTCAATAGCGCACGCTTCTCTGGTCCAAGCTCGAGCATCTTTTCACGGTAGATCCAGTTGAGGTCCTTTAGCGTCGCACGGGGATTCTTTTGCGCCTTTTCTTCGGGGTACTCCCTTCCTACAGTGCTGCCCTTGAGGTCGTACGTCTCGTGAACGTCCTTGTGTGGGGGAAACAAGTTGTTCATGATGACAAAGTGAATCTTTCGGCCCCTAGGGAGCTTCACACGGTGTAGGCCGTAAAACCGGGACAGTAGTGTGTGAGGATTGCTCTTCACATGCTGATGGTACTTCTCGAGTATCGAGAGCAAAAACTTGTGCTCCGAATGTCGAATGGTTTTGATGATGAATCGGTAGTCACGTGAAAAATAAAAGAATGACCCCGACTTGCCAGGCGACCCCAACTCGGAGAGGATGTATTTTGCCGTCAACGAGAGGAGATAGTCGGCAGGGTCAATCTGGAAATAATCCTCTCGCAACTCTCGGAACACCCACGGCGCGTAATCTTTGAACTTGAAGTCGTACTTCGCAGAGGGCGTTAGTTCGTTTCCGATGCTGTCAAAAATTTAAGGGGTGTGCGGAGGAGACATTGAATATATGCGCACATGTCAAAGGAATACTTGTGTCGTGCAGTAAAGTCTTCGTCAGTAAGTGGTCGTTTAATCTTTGCTTGACACCGCGAAACCTGGCGACCTGTGAGCTGCAGCCTTGAAACGAGTGCGGTAAACTCACAGCAATGCGGATCCCCGTGAGCATGTTGTACATGAGCACGTAGTTGACGTGGTCTTCCCCGATCAAGTTTCCAACTAGCACTTTGGTCTCATCTTCCTTGCCTACGGGTGGCCCTCGTTTGGACGTCGTACGCGTCAGAAATTCTTCTGCATCTTTTTGCGCCTTGGCTCTCTTCCTCTCCCTCCTGATTTGCTCTGCATGTAACTGAATATCGTCCTCGATGTCCGTATCGATATCATGCCCATAGCCCGCCTGCGGTGCCGACCGTACTGGACGAATATGCCCACCAGTGCCTCCGGTCGTATTCCGCCTCGCAGGACGATGTAGCTCGATCCCACCCGCCGGCGGCTGAAGATACCCGTCGGGAGGCTGCGACTGCGACAACGATGAAGAATGGCCACGTATATATCTTGCCAAAGGAGGCGGAGAAGAGAAAATCCCAGACCCAGACGCCTCCGGCATGACTAGCACCTCCGACGTCCCGTCCGACAAGGGCAACGTCCTAGGCGCACGTGTGGACGACGACACACCGGTGCGTGCGCTGACCGTGGACAGCCTCGTGTCCGTCGACGCCCTATGAAGCAGATCGTGGTGCGTCTGCGGTAAGGGCTTGTGGAACGACGATGGGGGAGAGCGAGGGAGTGCGCGGTGAGTGTCGCGTGAGTCTCCGGATCCAGCACGGTCGTGCGACGATGGCACGGGGGGACTGCGCGCGCGCTCGACGACGACGTCTTCGAAAACGACAGGACGCAAAGTGACTTCAGAAGGTTGGGGAGAGACGTGCGTCGCGTCGAGCCGGGCAGACTCCGGCTCCTCGTCGTGCTTGATGCTCGCTGGGGGAGAGGGCGGGGGAGGACCGACGGGATGAAGGGAGGTCATGACGGAATGGGGAAGTGGGCTGCGGTGTACGGTGTGTGGGTCGCTAGATACGACGTGCATGACGGTCGTCTTGTTGACGGCGTGAAAGACAGAGCTTGGTGGGGCAGGATTGGGATCGAGACTGACGGCGTCGCCGGTGATTTTGACGAGGTGGAGCTCCTGCGTTTGTGAGATCTGCTTGTTGTACGACTGTCTGGGCGTCGTCGAATCTGAATCGCTTGCCTGTGTCGATGGGGGTCTGGATGGGGGTGCGTTGAAAGAGGCGGGTGTCTCTGGCGTCAAGGGCGAGGCCCGGGCGGTGAAGAAGGAAGTGCCGGTCGTCGAGACCATGCTCTGTCGTTGTGAGCCAGGGTCGGGCGAGGCTGTTATCAGTGGCGGCGGCATATTCAACACCGTCGTCGCTGCCATACGAGGCGAAAAAGAAAGTGAGGCGTAGTAGCGACTACCAAAATCCCGGGTGGCTGTTCCCTTTATATTTTTTCACACCCCGTCAGAGATAAAACGGTATGCCATACACAACCGGCGCCGCCCCGGTCAAGTATTTGAGCTTGCACACCTCCCGCGATCGTGCAATCGCAGCGACGACCGACGTCCCCTCCTCACCCCGTACCATAGACACCCCCGGTCCCAGATGCAGCTGATCAAATACCGCCTGCGTGAACTTGTCAATGTCCCTGTCCGTCACGTCCCACAGGTTCGCCACGAGCGTAGGACTACCCAATGATCAGCCCTCACATCCTCGACTTGGAACAGGCACCTACCATCCAGCAACCATATAATTATACGGCGTTCCCACCCTATCATACTCGCCCATGCCCCGCAATGCACCTGAAGAACACCCCCAGAGCATGGTCGCCGCACACCGCGGCAAATGTCGGATTTTGTGTGATCGTGCATACTGCTCCCCACCGCCGTGTCCGAAATAGCTACAACACGTATGTCCGATCAGTTTCAACCGTAAAAACGTTGCAGGCACGTACATGACCAGGTCCTTGTGCGACAGCGCGTTCAGCAGCTCCTGCTCGCTCGGCGCACGTCCAATCATCCCTTCCCATCCAACCCCGTGCATCTCCTTGAGCCATGACGAAAACCGTCCCTCCGTCCCTTTGAGATCACCACTCGGGTTGAGCACATAATATGTCTTCCGCGCATCCACATGCATCCGATCGATCAGGGTTTCCCCGGCACCCTGTCTCCCCATCCTCGCAAGACGCACCCTATCCAGCAGAAACTCCACGCTCGGAATCCGACTGACGCTCTGACCCCGCAGCACAGGAAGACTCTCCCATGGTATACTCTGCAAGCTCCGATCAAGCACCAAAAACGTGTGGTTGTCTTCCACAGGCATCACCTTGGCCTTTCTCCTCGCTCCCGCATGCTCTTCCAGCACAGTCCGTAGATCCACCGTCACTTGATCCATGTCCACCTCGGAAATGGCCACAGGCACGCCATGCAACTGATACAGGTCGAGAATGAAATAGACGAGATCCTCGAGCTCCTCGTCCCGGCATGTCGGCGACAGAGACGAAAAGCACGCAATCAGTCCATCGTCCAGTCGAAGCTTCCTCTTCTTCTTGTCCTGCCGCAACAAACTCCGCTTCAGCAACCTTTCCAAGCGCGTCCGCAAGTCTCCGATCAGCTCCGCCGACAACATCGTGGGCGGGCTCAAAATAGCCTAAATGATCAATAACGGCCATCAGAACGAAGCAGATCCCTGCAAGGAAAACCGCCCACCTTGAAAGCCCCTAACCAACAAAACTCGATGTTTTCCAAAAGCGCTTGCAGCCGCTTATCCAGCGCAGTCCGTTCAGCCCACCACCCCGCTCTCGCCTGTAGATCGTCACTTCGAACGTGCGCCGCTCGGCGCGTCCCTTCGTCGCTCAGCCGCACGATTTCCTGCAACTCGTGCAACGCATCCTCCAGCGTCAGCCGCAACTCGTCATCGTCCTCTGTATCCCGTCTTCCACGGAGAGGAATACAAAACAAAAGGGGCTTGGAAGATGACGTGTGAAGCCGGCTGATGAACATGCTCGATTTGTCCGGCGTCAACGTGATGTGGATCACCGCCCAGTTATGCGGAAGCTCGGGTGTACTCTCCATCAACCCAGCAGGCGATAGGACCAGCGAGGTGTATTTTTTCTCGAGCGCAGACCAGTACGATCGATGTAGATCGCAGTCATCTTCGTCGGCCGACGAACCACCAGATGCATTGCGTCGTGGCATGTCTGCAGATAGAGGGGAACCATCCGTTGTCATGATAGGCCATTGTAAATTGTCCACATTTACGTCTGCAAATTTGTAGGGGATCGCCTCGAGCATCTCCCGATGAAGCGTAATTGCTGATGACGCATCTACGCAATCCATGAAGTGGAGCCGAAAGAAAAGAAAAAACATTCACGTACCCAACAGTCGCGCAACCAAAAACGACGCATCCGCGCTCGCTTTCCCAAGCGACGATTGCAACGTTCGAATCATCGCGAGCGATACCGACGCTTCCCGTACGTGCGACACCGCACCCCTCCGCGACATTAACGCCAAATCCGCCCAAAATAGTTTCTCCGCATCGCCGAGAGAACCAAGAATATCTTGCGTCGCCGGCACGAGCGCGGCTTCCTTGTCTCCCGACATACCCATCGGGAGCGCGATCGCTATGTCTCAAGTCAATACACAAACATCAACGCGACAAGACGAGACATACTCGACTCGGTGAGCGAACTCAAAAACATGTCCGAACGGAACTGCTCGTAAACGCTATGCAGCGTCAGCTTCGCCATGATCGCATGTTCCTCTCCCTGTTCCGATGCCGGGTCAACTCTTGGGAAAACGTCTTTACAGAGCACGCGTACCTTTGTCTCGGCAGACTGCGGCAACGCCATCAATCGGTCGACCAAGTCTTTGAATACGTCGTCGCCCTCGTTTCTCAGCAACCAGACTAACCCTTCGTAAGCCAACGAGTACGGCGGTCAGCACGAACGCGACTCACTGTGTCGGCGAAGAATGGCAGATAAGAGCCTCGGCACGACCATACCTTGTCCACCGTTGACCATCACGCCCATTGGCGACGGCTCGAGACTCGACTTGCGTCGCCTGACCAACGCACATCAGCCTTCGACCAAACACACTTGCAGTCGACGCACCCGCCATCGACCGATCCGATCCGCCGCTCAAGCTCGTCCAACGTCTTCCACGCTCGCTCGTAATACTCGCCCGGATCGCCCTCCTCCGCCCGTTCCTCACACAACACCTCATAATCCCCTTGAAGCCTCTGCGCATCCGCCGCATCGATCCCCAACATACCCCCAACGAGCGACGCAGCCCGCTCGAGCGCCTCCCGTCCCTCCGTCAACGCGCCCTGCCCCAACAGCACCTCGCCGCGTAGTATACACGCCCGCGCAACCACCGCAGGCGCGCGCGTGCTTTCCGCCAAATCGATCACCTGCTGCACAAAGTAGAGTGCTTCGCGGGGCGACCCGCGTGCGTGGTACGCTTGTGCGAGCGAAAAGAGCGTCGAGACAAGGTGCGAGAGAAGGCGCCACGAAAGCGCATCAACGGGTGTCGGCTTTGCGCGCGCGGGTGCCGTCGACGGGGGCTGGTCCTGGTTGGCGTGACTGACGACCTCGAACGGGTTCGAGTCGTCTTGCGTTGGTTTCGGAGCAGCGCCCGTACAGGGTGGGCTGAGACGCGATAACGCATCGATAGCGCGGTTCCAGAGCCGCAAAGACTGGAGCATGCTGCATAATGCGCCCACGACGTTATCCTGGGGAATAGATGTCAGCGTGTTCGGACGGTCCTCGAGGGTGCCTTACCTTGGAGTATTGGATGGCTGCAAATACGCGACATGCCAACGCGGCTCGCTCAAGTCTCTCCACGCGCATTCGGATACGCTTCGCAGTTGGCATCGTCTTGTCCTCGACAGCGATGGTAGCTTCCAGACTTTGAGCATCGCGATAGGCACTCGCGCTGTACCCTCGTCAGCGGACGCCCGTAGATACCACATGCATACGTACCTCGCTACGACATTATCCCCGAGCGCGAGCACCTCTGCATGCCCCAACAAGTATTGCAGGCATACCTCGTCGGGCACTTCTCCCGCCTTGAGCACGCTGGCGCATTTGTTGAATAAGGCGCTCGCGCGCTTGGTTTTACCCAGTTTGACGTATTCGTGAGCTAGATCGACGCAGATGACAGAGTAGGCTGTGTCATGCGGTGAGGTGAGCTCAGCAGGCTGTAATGAGATGGAGACGTCTACCTTCCGGCGCGACGGGCGTCTGATGTTCGCAAACACGTTTGAGTACTTCGAGCAGTTTCACTTTGAGTACGATCAGCCCTAGCAGTCCAAGTAAATGAACGATCATTTCTATAGCAGCATCATCAGTAACCACTTGATTCCGAGGAAGGAAACATACGGATCAATCCCAGAACAGGCTGGAGATCAAACGCAGTCACAGTTCTCTTGGATACGGAAGCATCGCAAGGCGTGGGTTCCCCTGTGTTCATAGAGACCGTTCTGGGGGCTATTCAGAAAAAAAAACACATAAATAATATCACAGTAATCGAAGAGATCGACCACCTTTGCGAGGCTGAGACTTGGCCACAGCAACGGACACCTTTTTGGAATTCTTTGCGATATTATTTGCCTTCTTCCCGGCGCCAACGCAAGCTGCTTTCCCCTTCGGACTCGATTTCGTTCCCGGTTTTCCAGACGACAGACCATTGAGGACATTGTAAGCCGATTCGACGTGCGTCGCAACGGCGCTCATCATATCCGCCTCCGCAGGGGACTGTCGATACGCATGGAGCGCCAACCACATATACGCAGCAAGCTTCAGCTGAGGAACCAAACTTGAAAATTCGTCCGAGTCTGGTACCTAAAAACGAACATGGGTAGGAAAATGAGACGAATACGACTCGCAAAGCACCGCGTACCTCCCGAGAAAGCAGAGCCAGCGCCTCTTTCCCCATATCATCCACGTCAAACTGCGTCGACGCGTCCGAACGCTCGCTCCAGCCATCTCGCCAAGACACACTGAGCGCTGTCACCAACACCCGAGCTCGTTGTATCGGCGCCCACTCTGCATCGTATACCGAGAGCAGGTCTTCAATGATACGAACCACCACGTCGCGCGTACCATTCTTGTGCCCTATGCTTTCCAACGTGACGAGTTGACGCGTCAGGATCGCGCCTGTAATCTTTGCTTTGGATCGACTGTCCAATGGGAACGTGGAGATGAGTGGTGATTGGATCGTGTTCGTGTCAGAAACATGAAAGATCCGTCTCAGAGAGACCTCGGCCGGAGGGAGGAAAAGTTCGCATGTCGAAGCATACGTAAGCCTTTCGATGATGGATGAGAGCTGCTTGAGCGGAAGGGGTGTGTCGGACGAAAACGGCTCAGCGGAAGATAGACAAGAGATGTGGTGAGTATAAGGAAATACTCGGACACTTTCCACGAAACAATCATAGGCAAGCTAGAAAATGTGGCGTCAACGACAAAAGGGGCGATACCGACTGCGACATACCCTGCGATCGCCAATCTTGGAATGACACACTCCGAGAAGCTCGTACCTTCGAAACATTTGCTCTTCGAGTTGTTGTCGTCCCTCGCTTTCTCGATCGCTTTCGCCATCTCGTTCACTACTACACGTGTCGCCGTGCATCGCCAATACTCGTCTTCCTAGGGCACATCCTTCCTTGAGAAATCGGACCGCCCCACCGAGTCGATCAGCGGTGTACAATGTCCCGCCCAAGTTGTGCAACGTGCCAGAAATACATCTAAGGAACGTCGCGGCATCGTCCGTGGCTATCGCTCCAGTCGAAACCGCGTCGACGGCAATCATCGCGCGCTGAACATACTTCAAAGATGGTGTATAGCTCTCCACATCTGTCGGATGCAGTCGAGAGCGTGCAAGGGCAAAAAAGACATCAACAAGAGGTGTCAGCACGCTCTTTATTTCAGCCTTCTTTCCAGCGCTAGTTTTCTGCGGGAGAAGGTCACTATCAAAAGGCTAGATATAACGGAAAACGTTACCTGTTTTAAACAACCTTCCAAGGCAGTTACAATGACCTCTAGCAAAGATGTTGCGGCATCCTTTGATTTCGTGTTCTGACGTTGCGGGGTATCCAAGACCCGAAGTCCTGCACGCCGTACTCGTTCCAATGCGCGTTCCAATTTACCACGCGCCCGTACAACGTCTCCGTCGATCGGCAAGGAATGTGATGTCAACTTTGGTACAGACAATCCGGTCGAGGGGTGCTGTGAGTCCGGGGATATATACGAATCAAGACTCGAAATGAGTTTGCTGTAACAACGGACTGCATCCATTGCTTCTTTAGCATGTTTCACGAGTTCTGGACCTGACCGAGTAAATCGTTAACAACGAATGAATATACGTCCGTCCTGCAACTTTACCTCCATTATCGAGACTCGTCGTTGCTTTGACAAAAATCGCACAGCATTGTGCGCATTCTACCAACAGCTTATCCTTGGTGTTCTCGTGGGGCTTATCCTCGGCGTCTCGCGGGGTATCAGACTCGGAAAGTTTCAGTTTCCCAACTCGAGCCACAAGACTATCGATCGAATTGGAAGACGACTGTGGTAGATTCGAAGCAAACAGAGAAGATGAGGACGGGCGAGGAATGTCCATCAAGTCCGAGATATGATCTAAAATAGATATATCACCCTGCTCACGTAGCACCCAATCAGCCAACATGAAAGAAATCGAGCAAGAAGGCGAACCTTTCGGGCAAAAGTCATCCATGTTTCGCACACTAGAACGAATGCTCGACCTTCTGAGAATGCACGATCTCGGAGACTCTGCGCAAACGTCACTACTTCGAATAAGCTGCTTGAAATACATCTAGCGATTGACGACTCCCTCTCTTCTTCCATAGGTAACGACGAAAGCGCCTGAGCACAGGAATGGCTTGATTTACGGACTTGATCCCAGAAGGTACTAGATTTGATAGTCCCAGGTGTGGTGTGCAGCAGGCATGTGAGACCAAGCATGCGAAGACGGAATATAGATTCAGCATTCACAGAGGACCTGCTGTTGGAAGACAGAGCGATGCATGTTTTATAGAGGGAGGTATATGCTTTTGTCAAGAGTGCATCCCTTGTTTTTGGGGATATGTCGTCGCGTGTCATGTATGGAGCCCAAGCAAGCAAGGATTGCGAGTGGAAAAGAGTGTTGACAAGAGCACCGGTTGAGAAGGGAGGGGTAGGGCGCAGGATAATAGAAAGAATTGCATCAAGGGCATGTACTATGCACGTCATTAGTAAGGTGAGTACAGTAGGGTCATCTAAAGTCGGATGGGGGAATGAAAGGAGGCGCAAGAGTGATGGACTTTGATCATTGGAAGAACCAAAGCCTGCAATATGCAACAGGCATGGATGCATGTCCTCAAGAAGCTGGATAGCATCTTCATACTGATAGCAAAGTCACTATTGCCACACGATGTGAACTAGCCAACTACGCACCAACTCGAGTGAGATTAACTTCCCAGTGATGCTGCAAGCCGCCCGTTCCACAGCCAAACCATCCGTTGCAATTTCTCTGAGCTTCTTCAGAGCTTTCTTGGCGGTCTTCGTCGCGTTGTCCACTTTGCTCGCGGATGCATTCGTGTCAGGAACGTTTTTCGTTTCTTTGGAACATTTCCATCCTGACTGTACTGTAAGAGATAGGTTCTGCAATGAGATATTCACCATCCGCATGTATCTTGTTATTTCATCGTCCTTTACAAGTGGAGATGGCCCTATCGGTGACCGTTTGATGCCCTGTAAGCTTGCTTCGGGAGGGCATTCCACCAATTCCGTCACCTTTACGCGGGTCGTTCTCCGTGTCAGATTGGAGACCTTCGTAGGGGGCATCAAGCGGAGGGTAAGTAGTTGGGATGGGTGAGAGACGCGGGCGCGTTGGGTCACATGACTCCGGCGTCTGTCGGCTCTCTCCCGGTTACCCATTTTGGGTGGAGACTTTGACTCCGCTCGCTTCTGCCTCGAACCCCAGGGTGGTCTGTTTGCGTGGATACATGGCCTGGCGTGATGTGAATGGTGGGATCAAAGGCGTTGAGGTTACTTACGGTGAACTATTCAGTGTAGGCGGTGGTGAAGAGCATTAATATTGTGGTGAGGCATGCGAACACGGCGGTATCAAGAGGTTCGCTGAAGTTGAGGTGAGCGCGGATTTGGGTGATGGTGCCGATTGTGTACGGTTTGCGAAGGGGTCGCTTGCATGATGGTGGGGCGAGCGATTTGGCGGCCTCGGGCGCAGTCGTTTCGTGCTTGTTCACAGCCCGGATATGATGTCGTGGAGTATGTGCTAGGCACGTACCCCACTCAGGTAATTAGATATGGTGCTGCGGAGTCATGGAGCAAAAATATCATCTTCGATGATACCGCAGCCAGCCAACTTTCGTCCCATCAATCATCAGTATTTTGAGATAACTGTATGCCCAAGTTTGCATAAATTATCCCCGGGTCTTAGAACAGAACGTAACATCTACTAGATTTCCCTACAGCCTGAGGCACAGTTCAACATTTCCCAACCACTGCTCTGAAACTATACAACGTATGGGGCAGGTGGGTACATAGTGATGGCTCTAATCAACCTTCTGGAATATCCCATAACCTGTTTAATTCATTCCAGCCACCAGTGTCTTGGGTTCTCTCTGACTCTCATTTTGGTACACTCTGACAGCTTCTGGAGCATATATTTGCCACACCTGATAACCTGAAGGTTCCTCCAACAACACCCCATTCTCTTTCTTACTCCTTTTATTATCTGCAAGACCATGTCCTCTTCCTTACAGACTGACCTAAATGACCTTTTCTTGAATGACTACATATCTGGTATGCTCATTGGCATGCCCTAGTCATGCTGAAGATTGACAACAGATCATTATAGTTGTTGTCATTACTGCTGTTGTATATGATTACAGTGCACTCTAAACAGATCTCCCTACAATGGAACTGATTTTTAGGCATGTCATCAGCCCTTATGTACATTTTTCAAAGAGGTATGATTGTCCTGTGACATTATATACATTCCTGATGATTCATGCAGATAAAATATATTGTTGGAGTTTTATTGTACCGTGGCTGTGCTCCGCTCATATTACCTAATCATGTTCAGTTTGTTCTGCTGTGTCTGCTTCGTCTCACCTCAATGACTTATGTATACATATCACTGAGGTAAGACTCCTTATTCCCAGTCTCCTAGACACTTACTTATATTATCATAGTGATACCTTGACAGGTTATGAGCCCTGGTGCTGCCCACTAGCTTGTCAAGTCCCTCCTGAATTGAACTATGACAAACCCATTCAAAGAAGACTACCTTCAGATTTTGTTACAAGTGTCCACAGTTCCGAAGGTTCCAGAACTAATTCCCATGATTCCAATGCTTCTGAAGTACCTTCCTGTGCTTCCGAAGGTTCTGGAATTCCGGAACCATTGGAACTCTTCAACACTCTACCTGAATGGAAACTGGAGGATGGACTACCCCCAGAATGTTACTGGACTCTATTTCCCAAAGACTATGCTCCATATGGTCATATGGAGATCCCCATTGTTGAATCACCCTGTTCGTCTCTTCTTCCTTTCTAGTAACTCTTGCCATGTACCTTTAGAACTGTTTTCGTCATGGACCTCTGCTCCTCCTTTCGCCCCTTTTTTGGGCAACTGTGTCTTCCCATTTTTGCCACTGATTCCACAAGGCCGTTGTAGTTTACCATGTGTCCTGTTCATTGCCATTCCGTTCCGAGATGGTTCTGGACTGTATAAATAAGCCACTAGTTATCATGTATATTCTCCAGCTAGATCTGCACAATTATACGCAGTATTTAGTCTCATTCCTGCCTGAGTCTGGAGTCTCAGCAGAGAACCCCTTTGGAATCCTATAGGATGTTGTGTCACCTTTGAGGACACACTGAGACTGGACATTGCACAAGCGTAACAAAAGATCTAGCTCTCCCCTTACCTCTGCTACCACGCAGCAAGGCACCCCCCCTAGTTGCCCACCATTTTGTATGGATACAGGGAGACCCTTCCTCAAGAGGACTCTGAGGACAAAACAGACAGAAGAGAATGATTGAGACTCGAATCCATCTCCGAGATCCTCAGAAGGAACCAACCCCACTTTGCTCAAAGTGGAACTCCTCCTCCTCCATCAAGATCTCATCTGTCTCGAAAAACTCCGTTCTTCTCTACCCATAATACCCCTACCTCTCAGATCAACCCCCTTCCCAATCCAGATCACTCAGAAATGGCCGAACTTAAAGCTGGACTCCCAGAAGAGTTCTCAGGAGAAGTGTCTGATGCCAAATTCTGGATCAGAGCCATGGATGTGTACTTCCTTATGAACAAGGAGAAATATGATGATTTAAAGAGAATCTATACTGCTCTCAACAGGATGTCAAAAGGGTGAGGAAAGCAGTTCGCTGAAGCTGCCTATGAAAACTTCGACTCCGGAAATGTTGCCCTGGATAAAGCCACCTGGAATGATTTCAAAAACGAGTTTTTGGAAATCTTCTTGGATAAGCACACTGCTGCTAACTCTCAATGGAAACTACATCAGATCACGATGAAAGGAAAAGGGTTAGACCCTCTCAATAAATTCAACACAGACTTCCAACTCCTCATATCAAAAGCTGGAATCACAGATCAAAATGTGCTGATTGAATGTTATATGAAAGGACTAGACCCAGATCTCACAGAGAGAATCCTTGAAATGGAAAAAGAACCAGGATCTTGGAAGGAATGTGTTACGCATGCACAACGTCCAGTCTCAGTGTGTCCTCAAAGGCGACACAACGTCCTATAGAATTCCGAAGGGGTTCTCTGCTGAGACTCCAGACTCAGGCAGAAGGGAGACTAAACACTGCGTATAATTGCACAGATCTAGCTGGGGAATGTACATGGCAACTATGGGCTACTTATATAGTCCGGAACCATCTCGGAACAGAAGAATGATGGTTGGGACACATGGTATGTTACAACGGCCTCGTGGAGTCAGTGAATAGAATGGGATGACACAGTCGCCGAAAGGAGAGGCGAAAGGAGGAGCGGAGGTCTGTGACGAAAACGGTTCTAACAGCACATGGCAGGAGTTACAAAAGGGAAAGAAGGGACGAACAAGGTGAGTCAAGAATAGGAATCTCCATATGTTCATATGGAGCGTAGTCTTCGGGAAATAGAGTCCAGTAGCATTCCGGGGGTAGTCCATCTTCCGGTGTCCATTCCGGTAAAGTGGTGAAGAGTTCCGATGGTTCCGGAATTCCAGAACCTTTGGAAGCACAGGAAGGTAGTGCGGAAGTGTCGGAACCGCGGGAATCAGTTCCGGAACCTTCGGAACTGTGGACACTTGTAACAGAATGGTCGGAAAAAGCTGCGGCCTTTGCCCGACAACAGGATTGGATAAAAGATATCTGAAAAGGAAGAACGGACCATGGACGAATTAACAACCAAGACCCAAATGCCATGGATGTGGACGCCCTTCAGACCACTGCTCTAGGATGACAAATGCTCTCCCCCACCGAAAGAGCTCGCCACATCAGGGAAAACAGATGTTTCATCTGTCATAAAGTCAGATGCTTCACCAGGAATCATTCAAAGAGAGGAAATCCACCCCCATGTCCCCCCAGAAACCCAGCTAGGGTCCAAACCCTGGAAACAAAGAAAGGACCCATCAATGAATATGTGAAACAACTGGGAGAGAAACAGGTGGATGAGAAGGAAGTACTCCGGGTACTTAAAGAATGTTTTGAAGACCCCAAGGAAGATGAAGAAACAATCGCAAAGATTGAACTCAAGGACAAAGGCTTTTCGGATTTTTAAAGAGGGGACAGAAGTCAGCTCTCTGCACCCCTAACTTTTCTTCTGTACTAGTATCAAGTGACCCAAAATCCATACTCATTCCCATCTCGCTTGAAACATCCAGAAGAACCATTGCTGAAACCACTGCCTTGATCGACTGCAGAGCAACTGGCTCATTCATAAACTTGGACTTCACCAAAAGAAACAATATACCCATGGAAAGAATAGCACGACCTATCAGGACTATTAATGCAGATGGAACTACAAACCAAGCAGGACTTATCTGGTTCCGAACAACAATAACCTTTCACATTGGAAATGTAATGAAAAGCTGAATGTTCCATCTTCCAGCCAGCAAAGAGAATGTCATTCTAGGAATGAACTGGCTCAGGGAACAAAATCCGGGAATAGACTGAGCAACAGGAAGAGTAACCCTCCAACTACCAACCCGAGAATGGAAACAAACCTTGAAAGAGAACGAAGAAGATGAAAGGAGATACCTCATAAAATATCTTCGAAAGGATCCCGATTTTGAAACCCACA
>JBBPMF010000393.1:0-29229 GCA_038090175.1 Austroboletus eburneus | reverse complement strand
GAGGGCGACAGCCTCGTTGCGTTTGCCGACTTTGGCACTGTGACGTTCACGAGCGCTACCGCGACTGGCCCTGGCGGCACCTACACACCCTCTGGAGCGACCCTGATTGACATTGAGCAGGACGATGAGGTCCTCACCTCGGTCTCCACGAGCGGCTCTAGCGTCACCGTCTCTTACCAGTAGATGGGATGCGTCGCGTGGGATGAATTAGAATGAACGATTCATGTGTGCAATGTACCATGTAGACAAAAAAGAGGTCGAATGTAGATGTCACCTGGGAATCGATCACGGGTGACTTTTAACTTGTTAATTTGACTGCGAGCGTTCAGACGCGATGGAAGTTATTGCACGGATATCTCGACGGACATTTTCAGCATGCTCGTTCAGATAACACACTCGAGTTCCGACGTGAAAGTTCGACGGTACTGCCAGTGCAGACGTATGTAAGTAGTAGGCACTAGGTAAAGCCAGCAGCACATGTTTAGACTCTGGAGCTGTCGTGAGTCAGGGCCATTTGGTAGTCTGCGCATGTAGCCATTGCTCCCTCCTTGCACAGACGGGAGACATACAGGAATTTCGGAGACATACATTAGAAATCAACATTTGCAACATCGTTCACCAGATCGACTGTCCGTTGCAGAACTTCGGCAACACTCGCCAAGTCTCCATTTACAGATACTCGTCTCAAAAAACTTGCAGTAAGTTTTTCATCGGAGTTACAGATAGTAGTACTTTAGTCTCATAAGAGAACGATAAATAGCTTTCTTTTTGTGCGAACCGTGCAAGCTGGGTGAGGGAGCATCAATAACGAGCGGAGGTTGCGGTATGCGTAGATGTGTCGTACCACACGATAAAGATCAATTCGATCAATTATCTGGTATGTTACTAGAGCTGCCTCGTTCCTCAATAGACTAGAAAAAGCAACGTCGGGTTGGGATCAATAAAGACAAGGTGGGGCACATACGTCGCTATTGAGTACTGATGGAATGGCGATGGCAAAGACACCAGAGGTCGCAGAGAGGAGGAAGCAGATTGCAAAGGATAGACGCATGGTTGTGATTAGGTGCAAGAGAACTTGAGAGAGACGTGAAGGATGAAGTTGAGGTTGACAGATGGCCCTGGTTTTTATGTGAATTTCAATAGATCCGATCAAGGAGGGCCGTCGGGGCTCGCCTTCCGACGGTCACCATCAATATTGACATGCTGAGCATAACATCTTCGTACAGTACGGCCAAGCTAGTTTACCAAAATACTTGCACTGGTGGCATCCTTTGTCCAAGTTGTCTCCGCCAGTTCGACTACTAATGCTTCGGGAATCCAGTTCGCTTCGGGAAGGAACTGGAGGTAACTCAGGTAACATGCATCAATCAGCAACGCATCATTCCGACTATTCAGTTTCACTTTGTTCAATTTTATCATACACAGCAAACACTCAGGCTATTCTAGGCTGAAGCAAGTATATGTAACTCCGAAAACAAGCTATCGTGCGTTTTTCGAGACATGTATCTTACTATGTATTTATAAATGGAGACTGGGCGAACGTCAAGGTTATTTTCTGCGACGGACCTGGAACCATCTACAAATTTGTATCTTTGTCCGAGCAATCTCACTAGAGAGAGCATTCACCTGCTCGAGCTTCGGATACACGCTCTGGCAGCTCTGGCTCTTTACTATCCATGCAGCGGTATCGTGTCCGAATGCTGCAGCCAAATTTGTACGTTAAAAGTCACCCATGATCGATTTTCAGGTAACATCTACATTCGACCTCTTTTTTGTCTACACGGTACATTGCACACATGAATCGATCATTCTAATTCATCCCACGCGACTCATCCCATCTACTGGTAAGAGATGGTGACGCTAGAGCCGCTCGTGGAGACCGAGGTGAGGACCTCATCGTCCTGCTCAATGTCAATCAGGGTCGCTCCAGAGGGCGTGTAGGTGCCGCCAGGGCCAGTTGCGCTAGCGCTCGTGAACGTCACGGTGCCAAAGTCGGCAAACGCAACGAGACTGTCGCCCTCTTCAAAGTCCTCCACGATCCACTCCGCGTTCTCCTCGCAGAGCGCGTAGGAGGAAGAGAGGTCCTCGGTGACTGTCACACCGGTGGTCAAGTTCTCGATAACGGCGGTACCAGACGTGGTCGAACTAGCGGTAACGGTGGTTTGGATGACATCGCCGGCGCTGATGCTGATGCCGGAGAAGTCGTACGCATAGTCAGGGTACCACTCGTACCAAGCTGTTCGATGACGGGTCAGCAATGGTGATCAATTCGGACTCAAGGTTGAACTTGCCATCGTAAGAGGCGCCGTCATCGCCGACCGTGAAGTCGACACCAGTCTGGAGAATTGCGTTTTCGCAGGTGTCACCGTCGATGCCGACCCAGGCAGCAGCTGCGCTACCACTAGAGCCCGAAGGGGTGGGGACGGTGAAGGTACCGGTGACGGAGGTGAAGGTACCCTGAAAGGAAAAGGTGGTGTGATCAAACGTGCTCGTCGACCAAGAGGATAATACGAACGTCGCCCTCGGCCCAGACGGCGCCAGCCCAGTTTTCGCTGTACTCAACGTTGCGGGAAGCACCTGCGGGACCATCAACGCGCTTGAGGGGTTGAGATTGGCGATTCTCGCGACGACGAGCGAGGCGAGAGCCAAGACGAGAGGAAGGGGCAGCCAAAGCTGCAGAGGCGAGCAAGAGGTTGGCGAGGAGAGCGAATTTGGAGACCATTGTGATGATGTAGGAGCTGTGGATCGATGTGTGTCGAAAGCCTGAAGTATGAAGAGTGCATCCTACAGCTTTTATACGTTGAGCGTCGTCCCAACGTTCTCATGACGAGTGCTGAAAAGGACACTTTCGATGGGAGCCTTTGTCATTATCACCGATAGGTGGGACGAGCGCTGATCGTTGTCGATAAAAATACATTCATAAAGTTTGCCATGTGCCATCGTGATCCTTTCAAGCTGTTCGTGGAAAATAAAACTGGAAAAACATCAGTGCGGAGAGAGAAAAAGGGTCATAATGACGAAAGCCACGTCGAAAGGTGGAAAAGTATTCAGAACTTGTTTATTTCTGATGAGGTGGATGGACACGAAGTGGAGCCAGCCGGATCAACCGTCCTCACCTGTAGATATTCCCGCAATGCGTGGAACGAAATCAGAGCAGGTTCCATGATCAAGTGAACGCTCGGCTGAGGCCGCAAAGCACCGCTGCATTGAAAGCGCAAATCTACTACGTGCGCTGTATTCTTGGTGTCAATTACGAAACTAAAGAAATCATGGCTTTAATAACTCACTAATTGCGCAATCGTAGAACTTGCATGACGTCCTTGAAGTTAAATTACTTTGACTCAAGAGTCAAAAGTTTGCGACCAAGCAAAATTTGCGGCCCGACTCAAACTTCACAGCCACAACTTCAATTCGGCCCGGCGGGATCATGATTAACCGGCCTCGACAGTTGGGCCGGATCTTCAGGTCTTGCGAAGTGATTCGAGCCTTATCGTGGTGTCGTACACATCGTGAACATTTTATTGGCCAATTTCCCGGTGATATGCAGGCACGACCCCGCGGTTCGCCATGGATTTTCCACGAAATTATCGTCGAGTTATGTTGCTCCTGATAGTATAGTCACACCCTTCGAGCTGCGTGCGCTCTCATCAGTGGGATGGTTTGGTGGTAGCCGAAGGTATCCTACCAGTCAGTACCAAAAGCAATTCACAGATGCTTGATTATCGGCCACCACCGTCTCACCCTACTAATCGACACGACCTCGAGATGGAGCGCGGCAAAACCAATGTGTTAAAGCTTGTGGCATTTATAAACATACTTAGTCTTACAAGAAAACGAGAAAACAAAATAGCATATGCCATGCGCGAGTTGACAAAAAGTTCGTAACGGTAGCATATCAAGGGAAAGTTCGTGGGTTTCGACAACAATGCAAGCGACGAAAAAAGAAGCGAAGAAAAAAACTCTCAACCGGGAGACCAAAATGATGCCACCCAAGAGATCGCACCGTCAACGCGACGACTTACGTCGAACTACTGCTCCCTTGTCGAACTTGTCCAATTATCTCTTGCTGACGTTGCCAAACCAGCTCTGCCCAGAGAGGGTTCGGAGGAATGTGACCAACCAACGCACGAAGGACTTCCAGCCTGCACAAGTTGCGTCAGCAGTTCGAAAGCCACGACCAAAACCCATCAACTCACCATTTCGTCTTCTCCTCGTCTGAATCAGCAAAGAAGAAAATATCTTGCTCGCCCGGGAAAACAAGTCTAAAGGAGCGTTCGACAGCGATCAGCGAATCATAATCGTCCCTATAACGACCGTCGGAATTGAGCGCCGCTGACCGCGCATCTTGCGTGTCTTCCACTGCCATAGCCTTCTTCAGATTGATCGTCGTCGTCGCTTTCTTCGTCACGTCGCTGAAAGCAATCAGATTGGCGCCAATGACTCTAAACGTGCGCCGTCGCCACGTCTGTCAAAGCGAACAGCTTGAATTCAAGCCAAAACGCCCAGAACGATAACACGCACCATGCAATCGCCGCCGTTTTGCGTCAGCGTACCCTCAAAGTAGGTGACTTTGTGCCATGCGACGTGCCTCAGACCACGAAGACATTCGTCCAAGCTCAACGGTAGCTGGTTAGACGAGACACCGGGAAGAGATGGTAATCGGAACACTTGAAGAACAATCTCGCCTAGTTCCATCGTCGTGGCATTCCCCGAAGCTTCCAAACGTTGACCAATCAAAGGGTACTTAACGTCCAGCAGACGGGTATCACATCGCGCAGCAATGTCCTTGAAAGAGATTAAGGCCCTTGCAAGCGTACCGTCTTGCTTCAGGTAACGAGCGAGGTTATCCGGCAGTTTGTGTGGAGGTGCAGAAGGAGGAGGAGGAGGTGCCGGTAGAGCGACTCGTGCGACTGGCTTTTTCGGGGTCGACGATAGAAAGCTAAACATGCCGCCCTTGGTTTTCGGCGGTGGAGCTACCGGTTGAGGAGCTGCAACAGGAGGTGGTCGTCGTGGTGGTGGAGCAAGCGCTTTAAAGAGTGCAACAACATGAGGATCGCGCCGAATCTTCAGCGTGAGCGTAAACTCAAGTTTATTGTGCTCAATACTGGACGAGAAATAGTCAGCGAGATCGAAAAAAGGACTGGTGTCGACGTACAGCTCGAATTCTTGATCAATCCGTGTGTCAGCCGACAACCGTGTCTCTGGCGTTGTGACGAAATGGATGCCATTGTTCAACGTGCACGACATTCCCGTAGCTTGCTGTGGTATAGGAACTTTCAGGCCTTTAACACCAAGTACTGAGGGAAATGAAATTAGGAGAGGCAGATGGGAAAGACAAGATACTCGCCTCTAACAAAGACTTTACCATGTGCCTTTCCAGGTTTTTCTTGAGACCTGTACTCTTTAATCTGCTTAGCGTACTCGTTCTGATCTCGTTAGAATATTCGGTAAATAATACGGATGCGGAACACACCATATCCGAAGGCCGTCGGACAGCCTTCCAAGCCTTGCCGCCATTTACATCCCCCGCAAATGCCGTATGCGAGACCTGCTCTGCATCTGCCGAGGCAAAAATAGCTTCATGTTCGTGGACCCGGTATTTCTGTTAATGAACACGCGTTCAGGAAAGCCTTCTCGTACATCAACGGAACAAAAACGTACCCCTTGTCTGTGTTCCGGATCGAGTCTACGCAGCTCTTTCGATATGCTATCAGCCAACAACTCCTCTTCGGCGTCAGAAAGCCCAATGTCAAGAAGTAAGTCGCTCTTCGTCAGCGCGCCCGTGTCACCCGTACTACGACTACGCCTTCGACTGGGGCGACCCGTACTCGGTGGCATCGACGTCGGACGGGGAGGTGTATAATAGCTCTCAGACTCCTCGTTATCTCTTCTTCGCGCTTGCCTCCGTTTCTCCAAAATCAACTCCTCTCTCGACCTAATGGCATCCTTGGTCGGCGAAACAGGAGCAGGCACTTCTTCCACTGGGCTCCTAAAGGAAGGTGCCGTGTAAACGATCGAATCCGTCGCAGCGCGTTGTATCGGTAACGGCGCGATGACAGCCGGCTGTATAATGGGCGCACGGCGAAAATCGTTTATCGATACCTCCATGTCGGTCTCCGTCTGCATGCTTTCGTCTCCATTGCTACTGCTCACATTAGCGCTAAATTGACCGGCCTTGGTATCTTCCGTCGTCAACTCAACCCGAGGGAGTGACTTCGACTTCCTGGCACTCGAGCCTGAACTACCTTTGACATCGTCCATGAGTCGATCGAGTGCAGACCGCATCTCCCCAAGCTGGATAGATCCAACGGAATCTCGCAAACCAATCCCGAGACTTCCACTCAAATCGAAGCTCGTGTCGAGCACACCAAAGCTTGTCTGCGCACGGGAGGGTGTGGGTTGAAGCGACTCCAGGATCGGCCGTTGGGCAGCTGGCGAATTATCACCAACGGCCGGTGACAATGCAGCATCTTCTTCAGGCATACCATCCTCGAGTCCGCTAACATTGACAGTAGCCAAGTTTATCGTACGTTTTTCAGCGGTTTCGATGGTTGCAAACTCGGCGCTGATCTCCATTACGCCGGCCGTCGTGTCCAGAGCTCGCTCGTTGTCCTGGCCCGCTCCTCCGTTAACAGGAGCCATGATGTCCTGCTCGTCATTGGTCTTTTCGTCCACGATCGTGTTTGACTCTGCAGGTGGGGCGGGGGAACCAGGTCCAGGAGACCCCAGTGGGCTCTCCATACTCCTCTTGCGCAGCAGCCTCATATGAACATCTGCTCTACTAATCCTTGCCCTGGGCATACGTCCGCTTTGCAAATCTTGTGCGCTTGCGCTCTCGCACAAGGGAGATCCCGTCCGAGCGAAGGGGGATGCGGATCTTAGGGCCGGTGAGCCAGTGGGCCTGGAAGAGAGATTGAGAGGGGACTCTGATCGTCGGCGTATCTGCATAACCGCCGGTGAACCCGAACGTGTTGGAGACACCGGGCGAGTAAGAGTAGGGATAGGCGACGTCCGGGATTCGGATGGAATTTGCGGTGGCTGGATGTCTTCCCTCTGCACAATAAGCTCGGGGACGGAGGCATGGAATGAACTGGAAGTAACAAATGAAAGAGGTGGGGAGAGACGAGGAGGCGTACTCGTCGCGAACGACGCATTACGTGGGATGAGATCAGACAGTTTAGGCGCATCTTCCTTGCTGTCGGATTGCGGCGGATGAAGGGCCTTTTGGAGTTCTGCTTCCAGGTCCAGGTTGGATAACGACACTTCCGACTGGCCGATGGATAAATTGCCAGGATCCAGAGGGTCGTCAAACGAACTAAAAGATAGTTCGCCAGCATCTTCCTTCGCCTTTGAATCAAAGAAAGAGTCGGCAGAGGGTAAGGCTACGCGGTGCAGAGTCAGCATCGAAACCAGAGATACCACTGTCTACATACCACTGTGACTGTTCCTAGGAGAACTCTCACTTCTCGGCGGTTGCAATTCGAAACGCGGTATGAGCGAATCCCGATTAAAGTGTTCGCTTTGTATAGGTTTCTTTGCGGGACTCGGTGATGGTGGCATCATATTAACGTCCGCCTCAACCTCGTCCACCTGTTGGCTTTCACGCGTACGCTCCATATGTGCCGACCTCCCGTATGGAACGTCCAAGTTGGATATGTCCATGGAGGAGGAATCTGGTGTTTGAGGGGGAGTTGAGGGGGAGTCTTGCGCGGCATGATTGGGGAAAGTAAAGTTTGGGGAGAGTATTACCGGAGATGATACGCTGGCTCGACGCCGTGCACGCTCTGCATGATGGGTACGTCCGTACGGAACCCCGTCTTCTGTCTCCATATCTGCAGGAAGAGAGGGAAGACGACCGGGGGTCGAGGGTAGACCGAGTCCAGATATAGGACCAGATTGTATCATGTTGTCGACGACGCTGGTGATACTTTGGTCCGCTTCGCCAAGTTCAGTACTCTCGAAGCTGGACTGTTCTGCAACGTTGTCGGGCACGGGATTGTCTTGGCCCTGTCTATGATGGATTTCTAGCTCATCATTCTGCCCAACGTCACCGTTATTATCCTCGTCGTCGGAAAAGAAGGGGTTCTCGTCTTCCTCTTCTTCGTCTCGATCAAATTCCAGGACATCACATCGCTCATCAAACGTTACAGTTTTCCGTCTCTGGCGTTTGCCGTCCAATGAAGATTGATCCGCTGATCGGGGCCCGTGGAGTCGTTTCGATACAAGGGAGGAGCGGGATGGAGTAATTGGACGGGATGGGGGTGCTGAAGGGGGAGGTGACGGAGGCGCGGGAGGCGGTGCTGGTGGTAAGGTCGGTTTGGGAGGCACAGGGGGTGGCTGCTCTTCTGAAGGCTGCTTGAAAGGGCTCTTTGTAACAGGCTCTTTATCAATGAGCCCTTGATAGGCTTTAGACTGGCGCCTCTCGCGCTTGAACGCCAAGGGTCTCTCATTCTCGGCTTGTTCGTGCATGGAATCAGGACGGGGCCGCTTTTCGCCGCTGACTCGTCGCGTGCCTGGCTGAACGGAGGGACCACCGGACGTGGACGTAGAGGGTCTGGAGGGCATAGAAGGAATGATTACTTGAGTTTTGAACGGTGATTTGGACACTAGATGATTATTTTTAACGTGCTTGTAACTTGAAGAAGATCGTCGGGCAACTGGAGGAAAAGGAGGTTTCCCTTCGCGCTTTGCGATTCTGAGCGGCGTTGTCCCCGCACTCGAGCTCGCTGACGACGACGACTTGCCCCATCCCTTAGCCGAATCGCGAAGAATTGATGATTGAACTGGGTCGGGAGAGTTTGAAAACAGCCTATCCCTTAATGGGGAGGCTGTTGAGCTCATAACGAGCCTTTGAGATATGTTACACAGTGGTGTCGCTGGTCGTCACTGTTCGTGGATCTCGTCGGCGGCGGCTTCGTCGTCGTGTATTGATTGCGGGGATTCAGAGTGGTGATGAAGGAAGAAACACAACGACGACCGTGGGAACTCTGGCACAACGCGCCCACCACGTGACCGCAAAAAAACCAAACACGGGTAAATACCCGTCGTTCTCCCACCTCAATCATGCGGAGACTTTCCAAATTTCCTGAGATGCTGATAGTAAATGATCCATGGAAGTTGTCCCAACCTGTACATATCTAGCTTTGCGCCCTTATCACGGAGAAATTACCCGACGAACCCTCATGGTCTACCTCGGGCATGAGCAGAATCCATCCGTATCCGGACGGTGCGCCGTGGGATCACACCTATTTTAGGTCACCTCACCCACATATCGTAGACCACTCTCGCAGAGGGTCGCGCCTAGGGTACGCTCGTATACCCGTCTGAGTGCGAACTCCCTCTGTTTGGTAAGTGAGTGGTAGTCCACCTAAACAGTCTTGGAAAGACGACGGTTGGGGTAGCGGTAGCCTCATGACGAGAGTTCTCGCCGGCTCGAAACCGCGCTCTATCCCGTCTCCCTGTTTGTCCCTGCGCATACTACCCTGAGATCAAGCTTAGTACGGACCCAATCTTCGAAGAGGGTTAACTGGCGGATGCGGCAAACAGACTTGATGGTCTGAGGATCTCACCTTCCCACACTTATTTTCCTTCAGGAATCGACTGTCCTTTCAAAGAGCGTCCGCATTAATGGGGTAGTGGTAACCTGGGTCGTTGCCATCGACCCGCCGGGGGTTCGATTCCCCCTTAATGCAAAGAGCTTTTTTTTTTTTTCACTCAGCGTGGTATCCGAAACGACTCATTCGATTGAGTCACAAGATACGTCGAGTGCAAAGTTTACATGTTCAAGATGCAAGAGAATCATGACTTCCAATTGAAGGTGGCACCCTCCAATTCTCAGTGGACGTGGAGAACACCTAGAGTGGTAGCGTCAAGAAAGGTGTGAAGACAGGAGCTGTCGAGTGGGAAAGAATGACCAAGACAAAACTGGGCAAGATGGTTTGGAAAGACGCAGGTGTGCATGCAGGTGATCCGCTCGTGTGGGTGACCTAGAAACGAGCCCACGATTGTGGTCAATAGATATATACATTTCTTTGCGTCGCATTGCAAGGTACCGACCCTGTCCACTCTCCATCGATCAAGCGGAAAGCAGCCTCGCCAAGTTGAAAGTATGTCAGGCTGGAAGCAGGATTGGTTTGATCGCGAAGGGTACGGCGAATTTCTTCGGGCGAGATCTCTCGGAAAAAATCGTCCAGCGTGAGTGATTGCAGATCTGGGAGGAAAGAACTGATTCCCCAAACCGAATAAGGTACCTAGGTGCAGGTGTCAACGATTCCACTAGACGCTCGAAAGGCAATACTTACTACGCTTTCGTTCCGAGTCGTAAAATTGTAATGAGGAGTTCGTAACGTGAGTGAGCGAAAGAGAGGCAAGTTGCGCCATGCAGGGTCTTCGAACATCCCATCGCTAAAGGTAGAATTGGGGGCAGAAAGTAGCAATGTCTCGACAGACTGGGGTGCTCGTGTAAGGGTGACGTGCACGTCGTCGCAGTCGCAGCGGAGATCTCTCACTGCAGACTGGGGAAGCCAATCCGCCCGATCGATGAACTCGAAATCTGCATTGAGAGTGCGCAAGGACTTTGTATCCACGACCGTGTCCAATTGATCGTAGTTCCTACAACCCTCCACCACAAGAAAAGGGACCTTGATCTTGACCTTCTTCTCAGCGTCCGCAGGACCTCGCAGCCAGAAAGAGCACATCTAGAGATCCAGCATCTCGAGCGATACGAGGGATGAAATGGCTTGCAAATGTTCTGTGCGAACTTGCGTATAGGAAAGCTCGAGTTCGCAGATGTTGGTCATGCATGACAAGAGTTCCCGAGTATAAATGTCCCAGCTGTTGAAGGCACACCCCTTTACGCATTTGGCGAGAAGAAGTGCGAGAGGTTGTTTTGCGGCGATTCGGTAGCATATGTCATGATTACGAATCTGATTCTTGTCGGTACCGTAAAACATGACAACCTGGAATATTCGGGGCAGGGAGAGGTTGGAAAGAAGCCGGCAGACGCGAGAGAGATGAATCAATGTTGTGATATGCTCTGAGAAGAGAGGCCCGGTGGGTGGGACAATGTGTTCGAATATAGAGAGATATAATTCGTTTGCGATGAATGGCGAGGTTCTCCCTCCTTTGAGTCGCTCTGGAGCTGGAGAAATAGCGGAGAGAGCTAATCAGAAGTGGGAACTCGGGTATTTTTCGATAATGAAACTCACTGGAGCATTCGAAGAGAGACATGATTTCAGCAAGCAGCGGTCTTCGGATGATACTTAGTAATACTGCAGATATCCCGAGGGGCTGCAACTCCATGAATCGATCACTGAATTTTCAGACCTTTAAGTACTATGCATACTGCACATTGAGATGTAAGAACCTACTTGGATATCATACACCTAGTTTAAGCTTCAACTCGCCGATCGTATCAATGACGCCGACGCCCACAGCCGTCAATTCGTCCCATTCCTTCCCTTCCGTCGACACGCTCCGCACCGCTTCCTTGACCACCCACGTCTTCCACGCCCCCACCTTGGCCGCGTCGATGGCAGACGCCTTGACACAATAGTCCCCAGCCACGCCCACCACGTACAAGTCCGTCACGCCCTTGTCCCTCAACGACGCTTCGAGGTTCGAAACGATCAATTCCCAGGGGTCCTTGAACGCAGAGTAGCACTCCACGCCCTCATGCGCGCCCTTGATGATGATCTCGTCAAACTCATCCTCGCGGAGTGGTTCGACGAGCTGTGCGCCGGGCGTGTCCTGGACGCAGTGATCGGGCCACAACACCTGCTCGAGAGCCCGCTCGGGGATCGAACCCACGTCTTGGCTCCGCGCGCGGACAAGGTCTTCGGGCGGGTGGATGGTCGTCACCTCGAATACGGATTTGCCGGGGTGATTGGAGGCAAAGGAGACGTGGGAAGGGGGATGCCAGTCTTTGGATGCGTATCGCACATGGAACGGAAGCCCGATGACTTGCTGCACGGGGGCGATCACCGAGGGGCCGTCTGGGACTGCCAGACTACCAGTGATAAAGTCTACCTGCATGTCGACGACGAGCAATGCGTTTACTGAAGTCTGGGTGTCCGCCATGCTTGTTCTACACGGTTTATTGTGAGACAGCGTGCGATGGGATGAAACGCTACGACATACGATGCCGAGTTGATGTATGCACTGCGGAGATAGCGCCCTGAGGCGAGCTTATAAAGACTGAGGAACTTTCACAAGGCGGTGGTACTTGATGGCATTTGTCATACCTGCTGAGCGGGCTCTGTATCGTCACACCACTCATTTGGTCACTCTATTGCATGGTACAGTCCATCGAATAAATGGGTACATATACGCTATTATTCCGATGCAGTAAATCTGAGAACCCAGGAGCTGCCCCACGACAGTGTTCGACGCCAAAGAACAGTAATGCTGCAGAGTAATTTAGTACTCAGTCCCATTCGGGTCGACCTCCCAACGATAATGCAATGAAGCCTCATAATCTATGGGCTCGCACACATGCTATACGAGCATTTGTTAATTCAGGAAAAGGCGGAACACGAAAACGCGACAGGATTACAAACGTTGAAATGTTTCGCATGATCGAGTCCCGCTTCGTAGCGTTGATCTGGGCAGTAGTAGCCATGCCTAAGAGTAAATCGTCAGGGTTTCTGCGCCAATAGATAGGAATGAACGTGCCTGCAGTCCGGCTGTGGTTCTTCTCCGGCTTGTCGAGGAACATCAAACCAAATACATCATTTCATAAGTGGTCCTGGTTACCTCCAAGGAGTCTCTGCTTACGCCACCAACGCAAAACTGTCTTCTCGTAAAACTGAAGGAGACAACCTTTACAGATCCAGTCTTGTTTTGTCCAATTTTGATACTCGTCACCCCGGTGCGCAAACAATTCATGAAATAGGATATCATATCTAGCTTTCTGGAGTTCGTCAAAGAGAGGTTTCTCAACAAAGTTGGCTGGTAATCCATAAAAAAGATTGTCGGCAAGAAAGTACCACTTTAGGCGAACCCAGTCTGAAAGATCGGTAAGGCGCAGACCGGATAATCAGTGAAAAGACGTGCTCGTCTCGTTGTACAAGTCCGGAGTACAATTTCTACAGATATTGCCGTCTCGTCCACACCTTCGACCTGCAAATAATGAGTATATGCAACAAAACATTGGTCAGACTAACATAGATCGCCTATCCCGCACACTTCATCTAGAATAGACCCTAAGAATGTGCCAAGTATATCGACTTTGCGTTTCGCAAGGATATCTCTGATAGCTGAGGGGAGGATGAATACTGGGTCGTCAGAGAAGTAACTCGTTGGCAATGGATCAGAGCTCTGTTCTTCCCAGCAACGCAAAATGACCTGAGGACCAGAAAACAGGTACCACCTGTCAAAGTTATCTACAATGACGATTGGATAAGCTCGACGGAAAACGTGGTGACAGATATTCTGTGGACTGACAGACTTCCAAGGACCCAGCATGTCGTCCCTCGGCGAGGATCACCGAACTAGCAAGGGACCGAAGGAAATTGGACACATTGTTGATTTGAATGAGATCGTCCGACGTAAATTTTTGAAGGAAGGCCTCCTGAATCTTGCGACTCGTCCCCTCAACACGTTCTCCGTAACGAGCGCTCCCGTGCCCGTATAGGGTCGCCATGATCCAAATCCGATATGTTGCACGATGGAATCTCCACGACTCGATATATGTCAGTTGGCTAGCTCTGGATGTTCTGTCTTTGTGTCTAATCAGAAGTCGATCAGATGCCTGGATCATCGACGGGCTCAGACGCTTACATCCAACTAAACAAATCCTCCAGCGCAGACGCAACGGCAGCGTTCGATGCCATGAGGCGCTCCTCCTCGGGAGTTGGCTTTTGATTGATCACGTCGTTTTCGTTCACCTCTGTGGGATCCTTGTTAATGCTTTTCAACGCCTGATAACGTGCCAATTGCAATGCTTGCGGTATTGCAGGGCCAACGAGTTCATGAAGAATCCCATTAGAGCTTCGAGCCATAGTCGAAGCCTTGGTGGGAGTCGGGACGTTCGAACACCTTAGTCATCTTGTCACCTGATCCGATATCTGATCTTCGGAATCCCGTGTGAGATGAGTCGTACGTGGAGTCTGTTCTTGGAAATGTCCACCTGGAAACGACATCGTTGGTAGTTTCGGTCAATCGTATTCACTCCACTCGTGACGCGTGGAACAAGATCGCAACATACGATTACGCACTGAAGAGTGGAGACTGGAACGTTGTATTCAAGAGGAAGAGGCCATGGTAGATTCAAGGGAACTGCGTAGGTCATTTCCACGTTCACTTCGAAATTGCTCCGTCCTTCGTCCTCGCCGCACTTTCTCTCGTGGATGCGACGCCGTCATCTATAGCTCGAGCATGGCTATGCTCAACTTTGCGACGAAGTTTAGCACTGCGGCGCTCACAATGCGGCCGAGAAAGACCGAGCTCGTGCGCAGGCACTCTTAAGAACGGTATCAGAAGTTTGGGAAGGGGCGTCGGCGTCGTGATATACGCCACTGAAGTCGATATTGGCAGTCTGGATGTATGGTGCACAGGAGCTAAATATATCAACGACACTGGAAACACTATCGTTGTCTTACTCAGTGCCGTGATACCGTTTGCGCTAGTTTTGATACGTGAACCTGGTTAATGTTCTACGATGCTGCAGAGAACAATGGAGAATTTAAATTGGAAAGAAAGAGGTCACATGTCCATTGCGCAATCATCTCGACTATTTCTCCTTTAAAGCGATTATTGAAAATGATTTACCAGCTCGAGAGCAAACATTCTCTCACAACTGTTTGGTACGTGTAGGTAGTCGCGTCGATGAAGTCCTTCTGAAAGTAAAGGGAGAGTTCCAATAACGACTTCTATGGACACGAGACGAATTCAGTATGAGTTTTCATCAGCTTGTTAATAGCAAAGGATGCATGCTTTTGGACCAGAACAGAAGCTGCTGCCGACTTGAGTTGCGTTTTGATAAGCTTCATGTTCCGAGTTCGAAACACAAGGAGAGACATACGAGCAAAGCCACTGATCCCGGTATTCAAATTCGTTTTTAGTATATGTCCCATGACCACCATAAACTCCCGGCTCACATGACATACTAGCAAAGGCCACAATAACGAACCTGCGAATCATTGAACATCTCGACAGACTCTACGGAATCTGGAGCGTACGAATATGAATAGAATTTTCACCCAAATCCAGAGTTTGCTCTTCCGTCGAGTTGCGATACCACCTCCGAAGGCTCCCTGGAAGTGCTAGCAGCTCTAGGGAGCAACATGACATGCATCCTCCCAAATGCCAGCAGACATAAGAGACTCGTCATGGTGACAGACTGTTCTTTCGTCGGTTTCGAAGGGGGCATGCTTCTTGAATGCAAATATTGGTCTATCAATCTCATGCTCCAGGAAATCGATTCGTGCGTCGGCATCGATGATCTGGTTCATCCGTGGATGGAAAAAAAACCTTTCGCTGGTTAGCTGTCCTGGTACTTCCAACCGGTTCCTCAAGGACCGGATTGTATCACAAAGGACATACCCTTCTACCAGTGTCGTCTGCGGCTCATGATTGTGCGAACGCCACAGTGGACAATTTGAAGTATTTGATCGAGCGGGAAAAAGTCCCATCGAAAGTCGAAAAAAGACCTGGAGAAAAGTTATACATGGAGTTGGTCGAGTTGCATATTCAAGGCAGGGGTCCTTCTGTCACAATGCGACATGGTTCGCAGCGAACGTGGAGATATTTTACTGGAACACGGTCGTGAGAGATGGGAAGCGGTATTCATGGGTACCTGCCTCAGACTCCATTGAAAGCGAGTCGATCGTGACATCTTCATCGCGCTAGTAAATCGCTCAGGTCTCATAAAAGTCTTCGGCACTTTGAGTTTAGGGGGGAAAATTACGTAGCTACCAGTGGCGCGCCACATGAGTTTGCCACGGATAGATTTTGTCTGACAAGAAATGCAACTTGAAGTCGTAAAGCGTTCGAATGAACGGAGGTTGCTGATGATTCGGAGCAAGTTCGGTTGTCCAATGAGAATGGATTTCGTCATTCTTTGCACGTGGCTTGACAAGTTACTCCTTTCAGTTCACACAACGTGCCTCATTCTGGTACTTTACAAGCTAGCGTCGCGGGATCATAATCCGACTTAATCTTCTGCAAGAACAATCACAGAATCCACAAAGCGAAATTGACTGCGCAGAGCTCACAATGCCACTCTTCAAGCGACCAAAAACATGGTCAGGAGCACGCGACGACTCCGCAACCTCTTCGGATCACGAATACGGCGAAGCCGGGTCTCGGTCGGCGGGGAGTCTGCACGATGCGCAACAGGAAGCCCAACGTCAAGCAGCGTCGTATGAGGCACAGGTTCACGAGCTGCGCAAGGTGCGTCCGCGTTCATTACGTTCTGACATACATTTGACCGCATCACGTTGGCAGTCGAACCGCCAGTTTATCTTCAAAGCACGTTTTATCTTCCCGCTCGGCATCATTCGTACGTCGCTACGCTCCGGATCCGCGTTATACCTGACCCAACCTTTCTAGTGGGCGTTCTCCTGGGTTTCGTCCTCATACAACCCTATGACATTCAGGAGATGCACGCGCATCTACTCCTCCTGATGCAAGAATACGAAATATCGCTGAGGCTTCCGGAGATCGACTTTTCACGTGTTGAGGTCGAATGGGGGCGACTGCGGAGCAACATTCCCGAAGTCTGGAAGCTTAACAACGACGGGCGCGAATTTCAAGTAGGCGAAACGATCAAGGCGCGGGGTCTCACGGCGCAGTATCCCGTCGTAGTGATTCCTGGTATTATCTCTACCGTGCGTCTCCCACCCCTGATTTACCACGTGCATTCGGCTTCAATGGGCACGCATTTAGTCTTTGGAGTCCTGGTCGACTTCTCCCGAATATAGGCCTTTCTTTCGTGAAAAAGTGTGGGGCGGTTTCAACATGATTTCTCAGGTCGTGTTCAACAAGGAACGTTGGATGGCAGCCATGATGCTTGATCCGGACACCGGCCTCGATACGCTTGGTGCCAAAGTTCGGGCGGCTGAGGGAGTTAACGCTGCCAGTAGCTTTATGGCAGGATATTGGATCTGGTAGTTTTTTGGCTGTCAGACCGGAGCTGTAGACTCATACACCCCTCCGTCAGGGCCAAAATCATCGAGAATCTCGCGGTTGTTGATTATGACACAAATAACTTATATCTCGCAGCATATGATTGGCGGTTATCTATGGGCAATCTTGAAGAAAGAGATGGCTATTATTCCAGGTTAAAGGTTATGATTGAAGGTCTCAAGTAAGTACATTTAAAAGCAGTAGAGATCACAATAATAATTTTGTCATCTTTTAGGGGGCGTCAAGGTAAAAAAGTAGTGATAGCCGCTCACTCCATGGGTGCCACGGTACGTTGACAATTTACATTAATGGGTTCAACTTTTATGGAAGGGTGTTTAGGTGGCACTTGTGAGTAATCTGCTGTACATTCTTTTCTGCGAAAATATTCATCTATTTGTGACAGTACTTGTTCGTGATTTCTTGACAGCTTACAAGAGGGTAACTAAAATTCTGCAACAAAAGTTTTAAATGGGTAGAGTCCCCTGCACATGGGGCTGGTGGACCTGATTGGGTCGAGGTTGGTTTAGTCATTCATCTTCATTCGGCGGTTCATGTTTACTTCAGAACCACATTGAAACCTTTCTTAGTATTGCAGGAGCTTATCTGGTATGCGTTATCCCGTTGCCTGTGATGCGTCATGTCTGATCAAGGTATAGGGTACAGTGAGCCTCTCTGATTAATTCTACCTAAAGTTTCGTGACCATGTGTTAATCATACTCAGGCAAAGGCGATGACAGCTTTTCTTTCCGGAGAGATGCGAGATACGGTGGAAATGAATCCTGCAGGAGCTTATGGTACGTTCTGAGATGTTGCTAACCATGTCCGATGCCCTCATGTTCTATCTAGTGCTTGAACAGTTCTTCTCTAGGAACGAACGTCAACAACTTTTCCGTAGCTGGGCTGGAAGTGCGAGTCTCTGGGTTAAGGTAATTGAACTCTTGACAGTAAGCTTGGATAAAGGAACTGATTCATCGATGCACCGAGGGAGGAGAGGCGGTGTGGGGAAACGAGACATGGGCACCGGATGACGAGTATGACGCTTCTCATTCACATGGCGCACTTATCTCGTTCCGCCGAGAAGTCGACGTTGCCAACGGTGCTGGCGTTGCTGAACAAACGAGGAACATGTCGGCCGATATGGTGGGGAATTGGATTCTGGAACGTACGCCAAGGAGCTTCCAGGTCGGGCATTATTTGATTTGGCGTTGTATTCGTTCAATCCGTAGACTAACATTTTGTGATGGCAGAAAATGTTGGCGACAAACTACTCTTTTGGTATCGAACGTGACGAAGACGTGCTAGCGATGAATGATCGTGACCCTAGGAAGTGGTCCAATCCTCTCGAGATCAGGTATTTGGCTAACTATATTCGGTCGACGGCTTGGCTGAGCGGGGGTTCTGAAAAAGGCTTCCGAATGCCCCGTCGATGAAGTTCATCTGTGTTTATGGACACGGAAAAGAAACAGAGGTGTGTAATGTCTTCGAATACTCCGTTTCACGACGATGCTTCTCACTACGGGTGTCGCAGCGATCGTACTGGTAGGTCGCCGAGTTGAATTGTGTCGTCCGTTCTAATCGTCGTTGATGTGATAGGTATGCACACGCTCAACAAGTGCCGAATGGGTCGCTGGTAGAACCAGAGCTGTCTAAGCAAGGCACGAGGCCCAACGATTCCGATTCTAATTTTGCGCGGCCAGCGTCGTCGGACCATAACGTACGACTTCGTTCGAGCTGGATTGATGCCGAATATACGAATGAGAGCCTCGTTCCCAAGGCACGTAGACATGCATTCATGCGTGTCATCGTCGAGTACGCTGATGCTGGGTCACCACAGGTTCGCAACGGCGTCAAGATGGGTGAAGGCGACGGGACAGTGAGTCTGTTGAGCATGGGTGCCATGTGCATCGAAGGTTGGAAGCGACCCCGATGGAACCCCGCACGCATCAACGTGACCACAGTAGAGGTGCGGCGATTACTCTATCGCGAAGAGACGTGACATCAATCAACGCGGTGGTTTCCTTTTTTTTTTTCCCGCACAGCTTCCACACCGGCCCGTCAACATGCCGCGCGGGGGTGCCAATACGAGCGATCACGTCGACATTCTTGGGTCGACGGCGGTCAACGAGATCGTTCTCAAGGTGGCGACGGGTGTAGGGCATGAGATCGAGGAGCGCCTCGTGTCACGCATACGCGAGTACGCGCAGCGGATACGATGGGACAGAGATGATTGAGAGTTAGACGTTGCAACGTTCGTGTTTATTGACTTCTGTATCGCGTAACATCACGGCTCGCGTATTCGAATGTCTTTATTCTGCGCTGCTCGGTGCAATTTATTCCTCGTATCGGTTCCTGGTTGTGCCAAGCGTTTGACTTTGACGTCACTAGACTTTCGCGGCGATGGGGACGGAGATTTGTAAATAAAACCAATAGGCGTAGTGCCCCGTTGACCTCATGGTGGAGATGGCGTCAACAGAGTCCACGACGGTCCCGACTGTAAGTCGCCCCCTGTAGCGCAACTTGGACCTGTTGAATGTGGCCGACATACGCATACAGCACGCACAAGTACTTGTCGTCGGCGGTGGCCCGGGAGGAAGCTACGTCGCATCTGTGCTCGCGAGAGAGGGCTTGCAGGTCATCCTGCTCGAGGCGGCGCAATTTCCCAGGTGAGATATACCTAGTAATTCCTGACGGCGTCCCGACGGCGTCCCGACGACACCCAACGCAGATACCACGTTGGAGAGAGTCTCTTGCCGTCCATACGCCATCATCTCCGGTTTATCAACGCGGAACACAAGTTAGCCGAGTACGGTTTCAAGCACAAGGTACGGCCCGAAAGCATATCCATCCTTTTTCATTGCTCTTTCCTCAAGCCCTCTCCATGCGATTTAGCCGGGCGCAGCGATCAAGTTCAGCCAGTTCAAACGCGAAGGATGTACGTGCCTAGTTCTTTTGCGTTTCATCGTTATTTCTCAAACGTGCCTGGGGCGTTAGACACGGATTTCCTCGCGCTCGGGCACAACAACAGCTCCTGGAACGTGGTCTGTGTTTCGCGTTGGGCGCGCGTGCGGGGCTGACTTGAACCAATTTTAGACGCGTGCTGAATTTGACCGCCTGCTCCTCGATCACGCGAGGGAGTCCGGGGCATGTGTGTACGAACAAACGCGGGTCACGTCGCTGCGCTTCTCTGAAAAAGACGGCTCGCGGCCCATTGCCGCCCAGTGGCGACGATCAACGAACGAGGGTGACCAGACCCAAGGCGAAATTACGTTTGACTTTGTGGTCGATGCGACGGGACGGGCTGGTCTCTTGTCTGACCGGTACCTCAAGAATCGACACTACAACGAATCGCTCAGAAACGTGGCCCTCTGGGGTTATTGGAATGGGGCTGAGACGACGTACGGTGCGGGAACGGAGCGCGAAGGCGCTCCGTGGTTCGAAGCTCTGACAGGCAAGTAAATACACTGCTGCCCAGGGAGACCGTCGGATCGCCGTGTTGCAACGGAGTATTGAACTATTTCTTCCCATAACAGACGACTCGGGTTGGGCTTGGTTTATTCCACTTCACGATGGTACGACGTCCATCGGCGTTGTCGTCAACCAAAAATGGTACCAGGAAAAGTGTAGAGACCCAGAGCGCTCGGAAACATCCACGCAGGCGCGATATCAGTCTCTGTTGCAACTTGCGCCCAACTTGATCCGCCTGATTGGCCAAGGCAATTTAGTTTCCAAATCATCCTGCGAAGATCCCGAGAGTACTCGAAATGTTGCAGACACGTTCGTGCATTCTGCGTCCGATTTCAGCTACTCTGCACCATCGTACGCGGGTGATTCGTATCGCATTGTCGGTGATGCAGGAGGTAACGTAGTGCGCGTGTCTTACATGTCTTGCTGATAACGTGAGACCGCAGCGTTCATCGACCCCCTCTTCTCGTCCGGAGTCCACCTGGCGATGACATCTGCGCTGTCCGCTGCCGCATCCATCTGTGCATCTATTCGTGGAGACTGCTCAGAGACCATGGCTGCTGCGTGGCATACTAAACGGTTTACGCTGAGTTATACGAGGTAGGACAAATTTTAGCGACGACACGCTTCCCGAAAGTAGAAAAGAACTAACCTATTAGGTTTCAGATGGTCGTGTTGAGTGCCTACAAGCAAATTCGCGCGACACGCTTCAACGTCCTCAATGATGTCGACGAAGACGGGTACGAAACCGCATTCGCGTCCATCCGCCCGGGTGCGTACTAACGCGATGAAACACCCCGTCGCTGATGTTGCTCCTAGTCATCCAAGGCGCGTCCGACCTGGGAAAGCGCTTGTCCGAAGGAGAGCTCTTAAATGCACTTGATTTTTGTGCCAAGTTCTTCAGCCCGACGTCCCCAGAGCAACGCGCAAGTGCCTTGCAACGTGGGCTACCGAGTAGTTTTTTGGATGTGTCCATCGCGCCAATCGACCTCCGGGACACGGATGTTCTGTTAGACAGGCCCTACGCGCTGGCACAGACAGATGACGATGTCAAGATGGTGGTGGAACAGACGAACGCGCGTCGTGTCGTACATCGCGAGTATCTCGTTCACAATCTCGAAGCCGAGGTAATTAGTGGTCATGTGGTGCGGTTTCAGAGCGGATCGCTGGGCTTGTCGAGGGTAGGCTGAGGGTTGTGTTCAATGTAACCTAAATAAACAATGTAAGTAGTGATGAAACATTGTTGGCCTTGGGAAGTTGAGTGGAGTACCGGTTTGTGTTGGGTCCGGATTATAATGTAATACAAGGTACGTGTAAGACTTTCAACAACTCGTTGAGTTCATCAACAACACCTGATTCTGTGAGTTCGTCAATTGTTCTCTCAGGATTACTGGCAGCCCAGAGATGTCATAATCTGCCTTTTCTGCAGTATTCAGATACCGTCTTTGTCGCTTCAGTGGCGCGTACTTAATCGGCTGGCAGTCCATTGCCAGCCCGTCCAGCGGATTCTCAGGTGTCGATACTGTTCTTGGTTTCGGTCCTATTGATCTTATTGAGAACACGATCAGCGAGACGGACATGTTCCCTAGCATCATGGATAATCTCCTTTTGCAATGCGGGATATCGAATGAGGTTCTGGGTAAATATATATTTTATGCTTCGACTGCATGTTATAAATTCATTACCAGCCCAGTACGACACTCGACCACGAGGTCTTACCCTTCCCCCTACTTCTGGGGAATTGACCAGTCGATCTTCTACAGTAATACCTTGATCCTGTCGGAGACCTCTAATATCGCTGACACTGGCACCACATTCATCCTTATCGCTATGGGTGAGTTATTTGTCGATATCGGTTGTTCAGGCGTGTGCACGTTCTGACTTCAAGTGATTTGACAGACATATCCAGCGCCTACGCGACTTTGACGGGAAGCACGTATGTCCCGACCACTGAAATGCTTGCGATTACATCTGCACAATATGAAAACCTCCAGACGATGACGTTCAGCATTGGCGAGGAACCGTACGATCTCTCACCCAATGCACGAACTTTCTGGGTTCATTTGCCTTGTTGTCAATGACTACGGGAGGGAGCCAGGGGTTTTGGCTCGACTTCATAATGGGGTATACCTTCTTGCGCACACGCACTTGCTTTTCGTGTGGCGCCGATAGTAGTCTTTCTTCAGTGAACGCCACTATAGCATTTAACTGACATCTGCAATCTGTCGTGAAGTACTTAGTGATGGTGATTCCTACCTACGAAAAGCAGATTCCGCAATTGGATGGTGACCACCCGTAAGCTCTCATCAGATGTACACGAGATTCTGGAAGGGAAGATGAGGAAGAACGAGCATGACCTGGAAGACAGTGCGGCCCAGATTACTGTAAAAAAGGACACCAAAGAGACACAAGTAAACAGGGAATTATGCCTCGCAGAACGCAAACATTCGATTGTTCCACAGTTCAAAGTTTACCACCACATCTCTGAAACTATACGATGGACTATGTCATGGTTCTAATGGACCTCACCTGCCCACTCCCACTCGCTGAATCGTTGGCAAGTAATTTTTACTAGTCATTGACTCGTCCGCCCCGAATACAGTATACTTGCTTGAACCACCTGTGAGGCATAAGTCCATTAGCCTGTCGCGGTCACGATAAAGCTGTGTGGTTGCTAACACATAATGAAGATCATTGTTCGATCGTTCATTCCCAGTGGACTTTACGACTCCCTATCGCCGAAAGAATACACCGATGTGGCATCTAGTCCGTCTACGTCTTGATTGATAGAGCGCGTGCCCGGAACACTGGTGAGGGGGTGATCGGATGAGGGCAAAAAATGGATGTTTCCGACTGTCATAGACCCGTCTTCGTCTGCCTCAAACGAGGTTCCGCAGGCGATACGATAAATGATCAACGAAGGTGCAATTACCTATATCGCATAGCCAGATATCAGCACCATAAATCTCAATGGAGAACAGAAATATCACATACCTCAATGAGAGTCATCACTGACATGAACACGAATTCTAGCGAATTTTTTAAGGCAAATACTATCAGAGCGATAATCGTGGTAACAGTATACAGCAATGCACTTTCAAGCGTCATCGCAATATAGCTGAGGTAAAATGTCCCGTATTGTGATCCCATGACTCTGCAGATTGCACGCCGATACATCCAAAGTTGTATGGTGATAAGAGAGGATGCGCAGATGTTCATTGCAGCGGTCGTTGACATATAAAAGATACCGGCAACATATATTGGAGAATTATAGAATGTTGTTCCGGGATTGGAGTTGACAATGAGCCAAGCTAGCGAAGAACCAACGGTGGCAAGATATAGCAA
The DNA here is from genome assembly GCA_038090175.1 of Austroboletus eburneus. Lineage (NCBI taxonomy): Eukaryota > Fungi > Basidiomycota > Agaricomycetes > Boletales > Boletaceae > Austroboletus > Austroboletus eburneus. The sequence continues at coordinate 5,295 of JBBPMF010000393.1, read as the reverse complement.
CGCAGGAAATGCCAATGCATACTTGTTTTTCAGACGGATAATGTGGTAACATCGGTAGAGCTAGATCTGGGTTCAGCTTTGTGGCTAAAGAAAATACGGGAAACATACGAGGAATGCATCAGAAACACAAGTATTGAGTACAATTGTGGTATTAGCAATGATTGTAGGCCACGATGACATCGAATCTGGGGCAACAGTGGTTAACTCTTGGTTTACAATGCCAAATGCTGCTAGGCCTCGTCCTGGAACCGAATAAAGCACCATTATAATAAATAATATGGTGACCGCCAGTTGCACTATAGTAAACAACAGAAGGATTTTATGTGTCTTCCTTCGTTGAAGCAGATAGAGATTCATCCCTGCGACAACAAAGTAGACGCCTACCAATGATATTTTGTGAGATAATATCTGCTGGGCTTTTGAAACTCACCACTGAGTATGCAGGCTATGGCGTTGCCTTCATATACAATAATGTACTCGTAGAATTGTTGAGGTGCATAGGGGTTAGCACTTCTTCCACTGGACATGTTGAGCGCAGCAGGTGAGTCTGATAAAGCGTTGATATCGTACAAGGAAAAGATACATTTTAGATTCCGATTTAATTTCTTGAATTCAACGAGCGCATCATGAACTGATGAACAGGGCAGTGTATTACATACAAGATACACAGCCTATTTGTTCAAGTTGAACAGCACAATACGTGTGAACAGCTGAACATTCTATGGAGTGCCCATTGGAAGAACGATGCGCCAGTAGGAGCCAGTGTGCCTGGGCCTCAGTGGGGGTGAAGACCCGAGCACTGTCAGGGCGGTTGCTGGCATGTAAAGGGAGCTAATTGGAGAATGATAGGAGGTGAACTAGACATATGGCAAATATAGCAGATTCGAAACACTTACTACCTATGCCCTATGCCTTATGACTATAATTACGGAATGCTTGCCTGATGACCTTGCTGTGGAGGTGAGCTTCATCCTGTAGGCTGAACCATCAGATATTTAATCAATGGAACATCCTGAAACAAACTTTGCGACCCTGCTTTTCATCTTGCCCATTGGCTATGAAGTGAACATCGTCCTGTGCAGCGCAGTGCCACTGTGACCATATGAGCTTGTTACACATTCTTGACAATAAGAAGCACAGTATTCCAAAAAATGACATTTTCATTTTACGCTGAATGTGGGCATTGCTTAAAATTTGTGTGGACTGGAGGAAGAAGACAGGAATCTGGATGTCTGTTGCGATTCGGGCTCTGGCAGTAGTTCCCACAAGCAAACGCCAACCTGCTGGCAACTTGAACACGAATCAGTATTGGCAGTGATACCACAGGCTCCTACCCACCGCTACTTCGAATATGAGGGTGATATCAGGGGAGATGTCCCCCGGCGTGAACCGATGATTCGAAGCCCTCATAATCATCAGAAGTGGCCTGTGCAGCCAGGTACGAGAGTTCAGACATCAGATGTGGAGAGGAGGCCGGATCCGGGAGGACCGAGCGGGCGCGAGTGCGAGAAGGCTTGAGCGAGAAGGCAATTTACGTTAAGTTATACGAGGTAGAACAAATTTTAGCGACGGCACGTTTCCCAAAAGTAGAAAAAAACTAACCTATTAGATTTCACTGGATGACGGTCGTGTTGAGCGCCTAGCCTCGAACAGATTCGCACGACACACTTCAACGTCCTCAATGATGTCGACGAAGACGGGTACGAAACTGCATTCGCATCCATCCGACCAGGTGCGTACTAACGCAATAAAACACTCTGTCGCTGATGGTATTCCTAGTCATCCAAGGCGCATCCGACCTGGGAAAGCGCTTGTCCGAAGGAGAGCTCTTTAGTGCGCTTGATTTTGTTGGACAAGCCCAACGAGCTGGCACAAACGGACGACGATGTCAAGATGGTGGTGGAACAGACGAACGCGCGTCGTGTCGTACATCGCGAGTATCTCGTTCACAATCTCGAAGCCGAGGTGATTGGTGGTCATGTGGTGCGGTTTCAGAGCGGATCGCTGGGCTTGTCGGGGGTAGGCTGAGGGTTGTGTCCAATGTAACCTAAGTAAACAATGTAAGTAGTGACGAGGTCGAAGCTCTTTGGTGCTGCCGCGAAGCGAACTAGAGTGAACCAAAGTGTCAGTTCGACTGAAAGAAGTCACAAGAAAGTGACTTTTCTTTGGCCTTGGGAAGACAGTCCCGGGATACAATACGTCTCGCTCACGAGGTCTTGCCCTTCCTCCTACCTTGCTAGTCGGAGACTTGTGGTATCGTTGACACCGGCACCACCTTCGTCCTCTTTTTGTTTATAATAATAAATACTCGTTTATTGTCCTCAGGGTGCACCCCATGGTAGACGTTACATGCCACGTTACACCTTCATCCTTATCGCGACGGGTGAGTTATTTGTCGAGATCGATTGATCAAGCGCGAGCACGCTCTGACTTCAAGTGATTTTACAGACGCATTTAGCGCCTACGCGACTTTGACGGGAACTTGCATGTATGACCCAACCACTGAAATGTTCATGATTATATCCGCACAATATGACAACCTCCAGACGCTGATGTTCAACATTGGCGACTAACCGTGTGGCCTCTCACTCAATGAGCAAATCTGAGCTCATTTACCTCGTTGTCAGCGACTACGGGAGGGAGTCAGGGGTTTGGCTCGACTTCATAATGGGTGCACCTTCGTGTGTATACACGCTTGCTTTTCTCATTTTTGGTGTGTGGCGCTGATGGTGGTCTCTCTTCAGTGAAGTGTCTTCGATACCATCAACAACTGGATCAGCTTCGCGTCCACGGTACACACTAAATGGACCAGCAACGTGCCGGTCTGTGGCGCAGCGAGTGCCTCGCTGCGCCACAGAGCTCGGTCTTCGGTCCAGCGTGGTTGAAGTGGCGGGCATCCGTCTCTTTCTCCTCCCCGGCATCACCTCGCCTGGCCGGTATCCCCAGCCAGCCTCCCTTTTCGTCGCATTTCTTGATCACTCCAACACACTTCACTCCTTCAAGTCACTCCCTCCGATCCAACACACCTCCCCCATCGACACCAGCATGGCTGACCCAAACATCGAAATACCCCCAGATTTTGCAGGCAACGCCTTCCAAGATGTACGGGCAGCCATCATAGCAGGCATTGTTACGCTTGCGCAACGTCTAGTCCCAGTGTGTCCTCAAAGGCGACACAAAGTCCTATAGATTCCAAAGGTTCTCTGCTGAGACTCGAGACTCAGGCAGGATGAGACTAAACACTGCGTATAATTGCGCAGATCTAGCTGGGGAATGTACATGACAACTATGGGCTACTTATACAGTCCGGAACCACTTCGGAACGGAAGAGTGATGGTCGGAACACATGGTATGCTACAACGGCCTCGTGGAGTCAGGGAAAGAAATGGGATGACACAATCGCCAAAAGGAGGGGCGAAAGGAGGAGCGGAGGTCCGTGACAAAAACAGTGCTGGAGGCACATGGCAAGAGTTACAAAAGGGGAAGAAGAGACGAACATGGTGAGTCAAGAATAGGAATCTCCATATGTCCATATGGAGCGTAGTCTTCAGGAAATAGAGTCCAGTAGCATTCCGGGGGTAGTCCATCTTCCGGTGTCCATTCCAGTAAAGTGATGAAGAGTTCCGATGGTTCCGGAATTCTGGAACCTTCGGAAGCGCCGGAAGGTAGTTCAGAAATGTCGGGACCGCGGGAATCAGTTCCGGAACCTTCGGAACTGTGGACACTTGTAACAGCCAGACTTGGTGGACGAACTCCGAAGGAGGTCTGAGAAATTCCGGAGTTGTCTTGGTGAAAGGGGGACTAGTGGGACTTTGGCTTCAGTGACTCGGAGTGGAGCACTGCGCCCTTGTCGGATCATTGGGGGTCCCAGATTTTGGAGGAGTGGGAAATGAAAAGGAGCAAGAAAAGACAGGGAAGTCAGATTTGTCTGGGTTGTTTAAGTCATCTAAGTTGATAACTAGCTAAAGTACAGGTGACATGACAGGACTATATATACAGAGGTCGGAGGCGGTGTACAAAGGCAATGACAGGAAATGTAAGTAAGCGGAGCTGGGGAAATGGAGACGAAAAGGAAACATAAGCGAAGCTATGTGAACACAGGATCGGAGAAATCTAAGAGGCGAGACTAGTACATAAGAAGAACAAAGAGTAACGTAACTAGAATGTACAAAAAAGCAGAGTACCGGAGTACCGGAGGAACAGAAAAGCGGAGAACAGGAGTTGAGGATCGGAGGGCTAGAGTTGGCTAGGATTAGGGATATGACAGTATCCCTTTGCGATCTGTATTTTCGTTTAAAATTTATACTACTCTAATTGATACTAAAGCCTTGGCCTGGAGTAAGTAGAATCAAAGTGTACCCAGGCCAAGCTGGGTCAGAACAATACTACTCAAAAAAAAAAGTGATGACCATAAAAATAATTTGAGGTGGCCACGAAAAATGCAGTGGCCATTAAAAAAAAAGTTGAGGTGTGATAGCCATTAAAAAAAATGTGGGCATCCTTACATAATGCAATAGGCCCCAAAAACCATGGTGGATTAAATGTGCAGATATTACACCATAGGCAGGTTATCTAAGACTAAGAATACATTTTATTGCCTTGTAAATACATGCCCCAGCATATATTCCCTTATCATTTGTAAATCAGTTGGCAATAAGTCTCAGAATCTGCTGAAGTTCATGTTATACATCATAGCCAACATTATATCACAAAATAGGGAGCCATGATATAAAATTCAAATATATATTGTTCATACATTTCTTAGCATAGGTATATAAGGTCATATATTACAATGTCAGAATATTGTAACCTGGCATGATATCTAAGAATGAGATTATATTTTATCACCTTGCAAAAACCTGCTTAGCATATACTCCCATATCATTTGTTGCAATTTATACATCAGTTAGCAATCAGTTTCAAAGTTAGTCATTATTCACATTATAAGGGAGTCATGACATATAAAGTCTGAATTTATATCTTATAGGCATATGAATATAAGGTTACATCTGAACATTGTGAACTGGCAGGATATTTAAGAACAAGATTATATTTTATCTCCTTGTAACTTAGCAAGTTGGCAATAAATTATTTCTAATTAGGTCTATATTAGCATTATATGACAAAGTGCCATTGTTGGTGAAACATCTAATATAATAAGCTCTGGGGCCTTGGCATTAAAGCCCCATTGTGTGATTTGAAGTTTTCATGGTCCAAAATCCTTCTACCTACACTTTGCAGAATATTTGGGGGATGAAATAGGCATTGAACACAAGCATAGTACAGTACAAGAAT
>JBBPMF010000392.1:0-19362 GCA_038090175.1 Austroboletus eburneus | reverse complement strand
TGCAAAGCTTGCTGTCTCCCCATTTCCCCCATTTGACCATCATGTTTTGATCTACTGGGTGCATAACATGCCACAATTTTGTGGCCAAAATTGCCACAATTCATATATTCTGACTGACCCTTGAATCAGCAATTCTTTTTAGATGACCTGGTTTTCTGCAAATAAGACATTTTTTGTCAAATATATGATGTTTTCCTTTGTTTTCAATAAGGTAAACCTGCTCTGTCATGAAATCATTGTGTTTTCACTTACTTATGGTTTTTCTCATGCCAGATGCATTGGTTCATTGCTTTCACTCATCTCCAATCAGAGCATGGAGTTTTTGTAGGGTCATGTGATTTAGATCTAATTCATCAACACTGGAATGGGCTCCTATGGTGCTGACCCAGCCATTCCATGAATTTGACATGGATGCAAGTACCATGTCACAGTATTCCTGATCTGGAAAGGGGTGCCCTAATTGAGCAAGGTGGTGCTTCATCCACTTCATCTCATTTAGATGAGTCAGGATACAAGTATTCTTATTTGCATCCTTTTTGTACATAGCATGTTTAATAGTAATAACAGTCTGCTGACCTGTGACCTCATGAACAGATTTGAGGTTCTCCCATATTGCATTCACTGTCAACTCATCATTAACATGATGCATTTTGTCCTTGCTCAGATTGATTGAAATCAATGCACAAGCTTTTTCTCTTTCAATTTCCACATAGAAATTCCCTTAGTGTTGTATGGTTTGGGCAGTTCCTGAAGTACCTGGATGCTTACATCATACAAATCGAAAAGCATCATCATTTTAAACTTCCAGGGTACCCAATTGTCTTTGCTAAGTGGATTAATTTTATACAAGAATATAGCATTAAGGCCAAATCCTGCACCAGCACTAGTGAGTGCTGGGCTCATGAGAGCAATGGGATCTGATGCCACAAGTGCAGCTATGCCCAAATTAGGCATGTCATGACCCATGGTTGGGTCTGAATTAATGGGGAAAACAGACATATTATAGCAAGGGAAAAAATAAATATTTGAGAGTGATTCAATGATTTGCTTATTTACAGTAACAAGCCCTAGATTTTGGGGCTCATAACCTAATGAGGTATACAGGATGTAAGTATTGTAGATACAAAGTAACAGTAGCTGACAGTCCCAGCATAAGATATCTAGAGCATAACATGATTAGTAAGTGAGCATGAATAATATGAAGTTTTGGATAAAGATCAGAAGCCACTTAGGTAATGGTGAATTGTGAACAATGTAGCTTAGCTTTATTCAAGCTCCGCTTATCCTTATATATGTACAATCTAATTGAATTTCACATATCTGAGTAAGAGTCTCATCTTGGCAGATTGACTTGTGGTCATGTTACCTGCCTGAATCCCAACATTCTCCCACCCCCAAAATTGTGGAAACCAACTCACTGTGGAAACTCCTCCTTCCTTTTTGGGAGGTGGCTGACTTAACTGCAGAAACTCCTTCCTCTTTTGGATTGGCTGAATTTGATTGGTTGGACTTATACTGACCCCCATAGCTTGTCAAAGCCAATGATCATAACTTTATATTATATATATTTTATTGCCTTGCTTGACAAGGTTTCTTTCCACCCTTTCAATGATAAGTGTAGGAGTACAGTCATCCGCCAGCACTTGAGCCACCCAAGTGAGCAGCATTCTTATTTCACACTTGAATTTTTAGTGGATCAGGCAAAACCAATGCATCTGTACATACTTAAAGTATGTCTATTGAACATCTAAATACATATCATATCTTGTGTTGTTGGTGTAGGATTGTAAAATCTCTGTTTGTTGCTCTATCTTGCATCACCCATCACTTGAGCCACTCAAAACAAGTATATCAAATTTAACCAGTAAGCTGTTTTGTAATTATCTATTATCTAAGCAGTATCAATTCTCACTGTCACTGGGCTTATTCCCCATTGCTACTGATTCCACTTGCAGATGAAACTTCCCTGTTATCAACCATCACATTATTCCCATTCAATACCATGCCAGCTCCACTTTTGCTCTGATTGAACACTGGTTTGGGCAATGGCAGCTCCATTTTTCCCAGCTTTGGCTAATTCCATTATGTCTGTTAACTTGTAAGCTTTGCCTTATCTCTCACTGCTTCTCAAGCAGATAACTCATTTTTGAATGCCTGTCTTCATGATTTATTATGTTTTAGCCATTGAAAAGACCACAAGGTTAGTGAGTAGACTAAGAGATAGTTATCTGCAAGTCTGGGCCATCAGAAGGTGTTTGTGTGATGTGGGGAGCAAATAGATTTGCCTCAGAGAGACTCTAGAAGCAAGGGAATAAGACCTGGGCACAGTTAGGGATGTAACCAATTGGTCTAATGGAAAACTGCTTAGATGATCTTTGAAAGTCTGAAAGTCAGAGTGCAAGTGTTGGTCATAAAAGCATATAGACAATGCAGAACTGGCAATTCAGTCTTGAGAATGATAGAAGCAGTAGAGAGAGATGGTTCCAATGGTGTATGATGTGAGCCAAATGATAGCTGCCATTACAGAATAACAAGTACAAAATTTTATAATTCAGGTATGCCCAAACTCTATCTATGAAATCAAAAGTCTAAATAAGGTTATGATGGAAGTCCATTAAAAATGATGAGATGAGAAGCACAGAGGAACCAACTCATTGGGATAAAGATGAAACTTCAAATCTCAGGCCAATAAGTCTGAACCATTGGTGATGTTTGGTACTCTCAACCATATAGCCATGTACCATCAGAATAGAATCCAAAAAGCAAGGAAAACATAAGAAAGTTAGGTAGAATATAGAAATGGAGGATCATCAATGATACAACATCAAAGACCAGCAGTTTTCTGGAAGACTGCTAGTCCAGAGTCCAGAGGTCTTGTCTAGATTTTTCACTTTGAAGTAGAAAAGATCTAAATAGATTGGAAAAAGATTATAAAAAGTGTCAATAGTGAAACATATATGTGTAAAAGCACACTGGTCTCCACATCCGCTGGGGACTTACATAGATGCTGACTGTTCCCAGTCAGGTCACATGACCATGGGAACAAAAGCAGACCAACATATGTTAAACTTAGCTCCCATGTTCCTGCACCAGTCTTTGTCTCTTCTTCATTATCTTCATCAATCTGCCATGTCCATCTCCTCTTTTTAATCAATGGTCAATCAATATCATGGCTTAACCAATGCTGGAGTGATCCACCACCAAGCAATTTGCAAGAAGTTCAGAGAAGCCATCCAGTGTTACAATTCATTGGACCCCTCTTTTCTTTTCCTTATGTTTACTTATCATGTGCATCAAAGGACCTTGTCCCTCACTGTTCAAGCCTCACTTGGATCCTTTTCTTTTATCATTGCCTTTTCATTACCGCTTACCTATTTAGTGTGACTCATCCACAGTTATATTACCAACCTTCATCTGATGCCATCACATCCACTCCATAGTAACTCCAGCTTCTTTGCAATTCCATCACTTTCTATCACTGACTCACTTTCTTCCTTTGCCTACCCCTAACCATTTGGCTCACATATATAAACCCTTGATACTCTGGTGTATTCACTATCTTTGATCTCCTGCAATCTACCTAGTATCTTGGTTGCTCTTGGTCCCTCAGTTCTCATTCTACTATTGAGTGAACACTCCCTTTATATCATCAATCCATTGCTAGTTTTGCAATGTCCCTAGACCCATTTATCTCATGATCCTCAATGGTCCTTAGCATCTCTGTCAAGGAAGACCCTTGGACGGACCCCCCTTCAATCCATCATTAGTTCTACAATGGTCCCTAGCATCCCTGTCAAGAAACCCCCTCATCAGGCCCTGTTACGATTCGTGTATACCCTACTCTCTTTTTCCATTCTTACCTCAGCCCGCGTAACAGACAGTGCTCCTGCCGTTTGAGTCCCGCTCGAGCCACTTTATTTCTCTCTTATTCCCTTATCTCTGCTTACCTATTTAGTGTGACTCATTCGCAGTATCTGCAGTTGTATTGCCACCACTTATCTCTGACTCGTTCCCCTTCTTCGCGATTCCATCACTTTCTATAGTCGAGTCATCCCCTTTACGCTCTGCTTTATTCTCTCTTGACTCGCGTATATAAATCCCTCGATACCCTCGATGTATTCCCCAAGTTAGACCTACCCGAATCTACCTTGATCATCGACTCCTCGGGTCCCCCAGTCCTCGCCTTACTGTTGAGTAGGCGCTCTCTTTGCACCCTCGTCACTGCATTGTCACGAGGTTTCTCTCATCCCTGAGTCACGACATACGTCGGCCAGGTCAATAGCTCACAACATACTGTTGAGGCTGAGGATAGAGGATAGCCCTCTATCAAACCCTTGTCACGTCAGCTGAACAGCGACATTAACGTCCCTCGTCCCTTGGGTCTATGCCAACGTGTAACAAAAGGTCTAACTTGCTCTTCACTGGGCAAGCCTCGCCTTATCCCATCATTCATCCCTATCACCCCTCGAACCCTAGACCCTCTTTAGGCCCCCGTCGCCTCCACGAGCCCCCATCGTCCCCCTCAAAGAACTCCTCAACCTCACAAGAAGAGGTACCCACTGACGATGATATCGTTGTATCCCCGGAAGATCAAGAAGATCTTACTCTCGCCCACGCCCTCTCAGCCTCACTGGTACTTCCACAAGCCCCCACACCCCCATCCCCCAAGCCAATCAGAAGATTGAACCCCTTCACCAAACCACCAATGTCCCACACGAACCCCACCCCATTGACGGTGAAACCCACTGAACTTCGCCTCAGAGTCCCAGAAGACTTCTATGGATCCTATGAGCGTGCCATGCCCTGGTACTACTCAGTCATGGCTTACCTCATCGTCAACAACGAAGTATACAACACCGACAAGAAGAAGATTGCATATGCCCTCTCATTTATGAAGAAAAAGTCCGCCCTCACTTGGGCTGACACCTACCGATGCAAAGCCATTGACGCCAGTACCTTTGGAACTCTTGAGGAATTCGCCAAAGCATTCAAAACCTCTTTTGAATGACACAACATCACGGACAATGCCATCCACTGGCTATCTACCCACTGCTGTACTACCCTGAGAGGACAAGACCTCGCCACCGCCCTCAATGCCTATATTGCGGACTTCTGCAATCACGTCGCCAACTCTGGTATCACAGACGAGAATGTCCTTGTCAACTTCTTCGCCAATGGCATCCCTTCCCCCCTCATGAAACAAATCTTCGCCATGGACACACCCCCCACCACCGTCAAAGCATGGTACGACAAAGCCGTACACTTCCAAACACAATGGGAATGCGCTCAGGCCATCTCCGGCAAGAACCCAAAAACTGAATACCAGTCTTACTCTAATCCCACCCCCCATCCAAAAGATCCTAATGCCAAGGATGTTGACGTAGTTGCCACCCCCCATCCCCCCAAGCTTACTGAGAAAGAACAACAACGCTGTTTCAAAGAAGGCTGTTGCCTACACTGCCGAAGAAAAGGTCACAACTCAAAAAATTGTCCCATCTATTCCTCACCCTCTATCCCTCGTGCTGTCCGCGTTGAAGAAGTCGAAGAAGACTTGACGGCCGGACTCAATAAAATCTCCATCCCCTCAGGTTTTTAAATGGAGGACCTCATTCGACGCAAGGTTCCTCCTCCTCTCCTAAACATACGCATGTAAAAGTATCTACTGAACCCAGAACAATGAAACTCCCCATTCAAATCATTGTTCCCTCGCATATGCTTAAAGTCATCGACACCACCGCCCTGACGGAGCTGACATCTCCTGTATCGATTGGAACTTCGTGTGAAAGCACAAACTCCCCACCACCCGCCTCCCTCGTCCCCTCAATGTCTGAAGCATCACGCAAGATTCCACTGCTCAAGAAGGAGTTAAATTCTCCGCTGAACTCTTTGTTCATATCGAAGGGCTTGCCCACAAGGAGGTCTTCTATGTCATGAACTGCAGAACCTCTAACATTATCCTTGGACTCCCTTGGCTCAAGGCCACCAACCCCTCCATCGATTGGTCAAACCAAACCATCTCCATCACCAAATCCACCGACCAATCAAAACTCCTTCACTCCCTCCACTCCGCCGACTCCAGGAGACACGACTCCTACTTCCACTCCTTACTCCCCAACGACTCCCCTGAAATCTGACACGTCCATGTTCTCCCAGATCACCGCCACCTTCCCAGCTTCCTCAAAGACGAAACAAGGGAGGAATTCGACAGCAACCCCATTCCCTATGCCACCGTGAACAGGATCTTTCATGGCGACTCCCGTTTTGTCATCTCCGGGCCTGTCAACCTTATAGGAAAGGTCAACACATCTACCGAACTCGCCACCAATGCCGAAAAAGCCAAACCAAAGCAGGTCTTGCCCCCCGAGTACTCCAACTATGTGGTGGTCTTCTCGAAAGAAGCCACCGAACACATCCCCCCCTCTTGCCCCTATGATCACAAAATCAACCTTGACGACTCCTTCACCCCGAAGATCGGAAAGGTGTACCCCCTCTCCCCCAATGAATGTAAAGCCACAGAAGTGTTCATCGAAGAAAACCTCACCTCAGGGAAGATCCGTCCCTCTAACTCCCCACAAGCCTCCCCGTTCTTCTTCGTCAAAAAGAAGGATGGTGGCCTCTGTCCCTGCCAGGATTACCGATACCTGAATGAGCATACAGTTTGGGACACCTACCCCCTTCCCCTCATCTCTGACCTCATCGACAGGCTCAAGGACACTAAACTTTTTACCAAGTTTGACATCCGCTGGGGCTACAACAACGTCCGTATTAAAGATGGACATCAATGGAAGGCCGCCTTCATCACCCACAAAGGCCTCTTTGAACCTACTGTCATGTTCTTTGGACTGACTAACTCTCCCACAACTTTTCAGCGATTCATGAACGACTCTTTCCAAGACATGATCGCTGAAGGATGGCTTGTCGTCTACATGGACGACCTCCTAGTATACTCCCCCACGGAAGAACTCCATGTCGAACAAACTCGACGTGTCCTCCAACGTATGCAGGAACTCGACCTGCACCTCAAACTCGAGAAATGTCGCTTTGGGGTGACCAAAGTTGACTACCTTGGAATGATCGTGAAACCCGGTCAACTTGCCATGGACCCAGTCAAGCTCGACGGGATCGCATCCTGGCCTACCCCTGAGAAACTCAAGGACGTCCGATCGTTTCTGGGTTTCGCCAACTTCTACCGCCGGTTCATCCCGGATTACTCCTCCATCGCGTGACCCTTAATCGACCTCACCAAGAAAGACACTCCGTGGGAATGGTCTCCCCTCTGCACAACAGCCTTTACCCAGCTGAAACATCTTTTCTTGGAGGAACCCATTCTTCAACTCCCTAACACCTCCGCCCCCTTCGCCATCACCACCGACACCTCGAAGTATGCTTCCGGAGGCATCCTCCTCCAAACCAATGTCAACAGCGAGTGGCACCCTTGTTCCTACATCTCTCAGTCCTTCTGCCTGGCTGAGAGAAACTACAACATCTATGATCGTGAACTTCTAGCAATCATCCGCACCCTCCGCTCGTGGCAACAATATCTCCACAGCTCTCCCCACCCCGTTCAGGTCTTCACTGACCATAAAAACCTCACATATTTCCGCTCCGCCCAAAACCTCAACCGATGGCAAGCCCAATGGCTCCTTGACCTTGCAGATTACGACCTCAAACTCTCTCATGTCCCCAGCAAATTTCTTGCCGCCCCCGATGCCCTTTCCTGCCGTCCTGACCTTGTCTCCGAAGAAGACGACAATTCTGGAGTCACACTTCTACCCCAATCCCACTTTGTCAATCTTATTGACACTGCCTTCTCCTAGCATATCTCGGACGCTTCCAAATGAGACTCTATTGTCCAGGACTTCCTTCAGTTAATCCCTGACGTCTCGGACAGCTCCACCAACTTTGCCCTTCCCCTCGCCTTCCGCAAATGTGTCACCGATTGGCACTATGACAATGGTGTCCTCACCTTCCAGGGACGTACATACATCCCCATGGACGACTCCCTCCACAAAGCCATATTACACTGTTGTCACAATCACGAGACTGCCGGCCACCCCGGCTACCTCAAAACCCACCAACTCATCTCCTCTGAGTTCTACTGGCCCGGCCTTGCCCAATATGTCCGTAAATACGTCGAAGGCTGTGCTATTTGCCAGCAAAACAAGGCAAACACCCACCCCACTTCCCCCCCCTTCTCCCCATCAAATCCTCCTGCACCCGCCCCTTCCAGCAGATCTCATGTGATCTCAACACTGGCCTTCCTCTCTCCAACGGCTATGATTCCTTACTGGTCATAGTAGACCATGGGCTTATGAAGGGGGTGATTCTCTGCCCCACCAAGAAAACCGTTACTGCGGAAGGAATAGCAAACTTCTTTTTCCTTACGGTGTATCGACACTTCGGCCTCTATGAGAAAATCATCTCCGATCACGGCCCCCAATTCGCATCAGCCTTCACCAAGGAACTCTCCAGACTCCTTGGATACTCCCTCGCCCTTTCCACCACTTACCACCCTCAGACCAACAGTGAAACTGAACACGTCAACCAGGAAATCGAAACTTATCTATGCATCTTCTGTGGACATAACTCCTCTTCCTGGTCCGAACTAATTCCCCATGCCGAGTTCGCCCACAATCACTGCCCTCACTCCGTCACCGGACAATCCCCCTTCTACCTCATGATGGGGTATGAACCCCAAGCTCTCCCAGAAATCTTCGCCCAATCAAAGATCCCCGCCCTTGAAGAATGACTCTGTTCCCTCACCACGGCCCGCAATGAAGCTCTCACCACACATGAACTCGCCAGGCAAACCATGGCCACCCGCTCTAAGAAATCCTTCTCCCCCTTCGTCAAAGGAGACCAAGTCTGGCTAGAAGCCAGGAATCTCCAACGCCTCATCACCAACCCCAAATTTGCGCCAAAACGTGAAGGACCCTTTACCATCATGGAGGTCCTCTCCCCCCTGACATACAAACTCCGTCTCCCTTGTACCTGGAAGATACACTCCATCTTCCACACTTCCCTCTTATCACCCTATCGCGAAAACAGCATACATGGCCCCAATTTTCCCAAACCCCCACCTGACCTTATCAATGGCCAAGAAGAGTACGAGATCGAAAAGATCATCAGACACCGTGGGTCCCCGATGGCCCGACAATACCTGATCCGATGGAAAGGATACTCCACCGAAGAAGATTCCTGGGAATCAGAATGGAACCTGCAGAACTTCGCCGATATCCTCAGAGGATATAAACTACGCCATCGTCTATCCCCCCCCCAAGTCCTCTCCATCTCCTCCACCATGGCCATTCCCTCCACCTCCACCAATGACACCTCCTCCAACATCGTCGAAACAGGTTGGACCTCCACTGCCAATGCCCAACATCTGCTAGACCCCAACTACGAACCCCCTGTCTCCCCCTCCATTTTCCCCGAAGACGTCTGGGCCAGATACACCTGGTCCTCCCCTGCCTCCCCCATCCCTCTCATAGATCGACTCTCTGAACGACAGGCCCCAGTTAACCACCCCCCGCTGTCCTTTCCCACTCACCCATTCCCCCTCGACCAAGACTTAGTCGAAGCCACCGCATATCAACTACGCCGTCTCCCCCTTTCACGCGCTCTCCTAGATACCATGAAACCCAACTCCACTTTCACACACTTATACCAATCATTCCTAACAACATTGCAAATCCTCCTTACCACCTCCGCACCCACCACCTCCGCTGACACGGCCGCATACCATTCACACCTCGGCCACATCCTTCGCACTCTGAAACGTCACCTCATCCAGACCATGTATCAATGTGACATGCTAGCCTTTGTCGCGGAAGTGGACTCCCATCTCCGTTACCCCTCGCCGACCACCTTTGCCACCGCACCAGAAACCCCCCCATCTCCGTGTCATCCTTGCCCCTCAACAAGACAGAACTCCTCGTCCTCTCCCACTTTGATCATCCGCGAACCCCATCTCCCCCCCCTCACGCCACCCTCCAATGCTTCCACTGTCATGCCATCGGACATATTCGCATCCACTGCCCGCGCTATCAGTGCAACAAGTGCTAGGAGTTCACCCCAGGACATACGAGATTTGCATGTCCCTCTTGGCCGAGACACTCTCCAGTTCTCCCACCATCCTCATCGTCGGGATCTTCTTCCCAGAACTCCTATCATCGGGCCCCGCGTCGACTCTGCTTTCCTCCTGCGCGACGAACCCCAGTCGCCCGACGACCGATGCGCTCTTCTTCCCCGGACATGGACCCCTTCGTCTCTGTTGAGGTGGACTTTAACGACGCCAGTTCTGGCTACGGTGACTTTTAAGTCTTCGTCATGGACTCGACCCTTAACTGGGGGGTAATGTTACGATTCGTGTATACCCTACTCTCTTTTTCCATTCTTACCTCAGCCCGCGTAACAGACAGTGCTCCTGCCATTCGAGTCCCGCTCAAGCCACTTTATTTCTCTCTTATTCCCTTATCTCTGCTTACCTATTTAGCATGACTCATCCGCAGTATCCACAGTTGTATTGCCACCACTTATCTCTGACTCGTTCCCCTTCTTCGCGATTCCATCGCTTTCTATAGTCGAGTTATTCCCTTTACGCTCCACTTTATTCTCTCTTGACTCACGTATATAAACCCCTCGATACCCTCGATGTATTCCCCAAGTTAGACCTACCTGAATCTACCTTGATCATCGACTCCTCGGGTCCCCCAGTCCTCACCTTACTGTTGAGTAGGCGCTCTCTTTGCACCCTTGTCACCGCATTGTCACAAGGTCTCTCTCGTCCCTGAGTCGCGACATATGTCAGCCAGTTCAACAGCTCATGACATACTGTTGAGGCTGAGGATAGAGAATAGCCCTCTATCAAATCCTTGTCACGTCAGCTGAACAGCGATGTTAACGTCCCTCGTCCCTCGGGTCTATGCCAACGCGTAACAGCATCCCCCCTCCCCTCTCCCACTGTATCCTCTCCATGGACACGGTCCCCACAAAGGTTGATGAATGGTACTCAAAAGCCGTTCACTTCCAGTTTCAGAACAATTGTGCCCAGACCATTGTTAACCAACACCACACCTACTCCACCCTTGCATACCGGTCTTACCAGATCCCCTCCACCTCCTCCCCTTCCCAGAAAACCCACAACCCTGACTCCATGGATGTCAATGCAGTCAATACCCCCAGACCACCTAAGCTAACTCCTGAAGAGCAGGAGCAATGCTTCAAAGAAGGGCATTGCCTATGCTGTAGACAGAAAGGCCACTGAGCCAATGCTTGCAGAAAATAATACCCCAAGGAACCTTGTAAGACTTTGGTCAAGCGAGTTGAACAGGTTGATGAAACAACTCAAGAATAAAGATGAAGCGAAGAGTAGAGCTGAGTGACCCTTTGGTTCTTAGAGCAATAAGCTTGTGAGGAAATCTCCAAGACTTCAAAGCTGGGGACTCCAGCCTCGAAGTCCTGGGGTTTATATACTACTCTACTGTATGTACATGTTTGTGTAAATACCATAAAGAGACATCATACCATGATAAGAAGAAAATACATGATTGGATGATAAGAATGCATGAGTCATAAAGAAGCATGTCCGTGAGAGAAAGAAGTAAAGAAGCATGCCTTGTGTGATGGGCATGTTGGGCATGAGGTGTGATGTCATCATGACATCATAGATAAGAGATAAGGGTCTAGCCCTTGAACATGTGACAGGTCACGTGACTTGTGTTTTAGACTGCTGAGGTAAGCAGTCACATGATAAGTTATGCTGGAAAACATCTAAGTCCCTGTGGCCTTGTGCCAATAGGGGTTTTCCATATATAGGAGGTCAGAAGTTTGACTCCTGTCATGAGCAAGTTTTTAAATAGTGAAAAAAGAGTGTAAAAGAGTGTTCATAACACCTACCACCATTTCAATACTCTGGACTTCCAGGATCTGTCTGGACAGCCTGGACTTCATTAGTTCCACTCAGGACTTCTTCCCAGACCCACTAGGGACCCCTTGGGACAAAACCCAAACCTCGCACTCACCTATCCAACACCCTGGTTGCAACCACACAGCCAGTCTTTGGTCTTTTCAGCGCTCATGTATGTTATGTTACATTTCCCTTTGTTCTCTTCGTAATTAGTCTCCATTCCATCACAGTGGTGCTCAGGGTAAGGCACACAGCTTTGGCTGTGCAACTGATCAGCACAGCAGTGGTACTCTGTTTCCTCTGTCACTCTGACCCTGACTTTACTACATTTGGACTTCAATCTCTGTATATAAACCCGCAGTAATATGTCTTAGTTTTTTAGTTTGAATATCAACTTAGTTCCATCCCCTGTCTCTCCTCCGTCATTGAGCTCATTAACGAGTTCTCTTGCTTGAGTCTTGATGACTCTCCTCTGACCTCTGGTCACTCCATACCTCTGCTCCACTCCCCTCATAAATTAGGGACAATGGAACTGGACAAGGGCACATCACACAAGGTGAAGCCAAAGTCCCTACTATCATATCCCAGATTTTGACCAAGTTCCCTCCAGCCATCTCTGAAGCTGTACGGCCACCTCCAGTGATCTAACTCTGGAGTTGAAGCATTCCATTGCTAAGTCATCCCGGCCTCTCATCCGTTCCTCCGTATCTGATCCTATACTCTTTCCCTGTATGTTATACTTACATTACCTTCTTATACTTCCTTGTTTGCTATTTAGTTAGCCTCCATTCTATACTGTTGTGCTCGGACAAGGAAGCACAGCCCCAGCTGTGCAACTTGCCGGCACAGTAGCAGTTTCTTGTATTCTCTGCACGACCCTAGCCTTTCCTTCTTCAGAACTTGGACCTCCGTATATAAACCCATGTACCCTTAGCTTAGACCTCAGTTCGAATATTGATTTAATCACCCGCTTTACTCCTCCGCCATTGATCTCGCATCGGCGTTCTCTCATCTGAGTCTAGACGACTCGCCTCTGACCCTCTGACCCTCTGGCTTCCATCCCTCTCATAAATTAGTGACAGTGGACTCGAACAAGGGCACACCACATAAGGTGAAGCCGAAGTTGCTTTCCAAACCATACACCTCTGGCATTCTGGAGATTCGTACCTGGACCTCTGCGGGACCAGATTTAACAGTATATTTGAACTCGAACTTGTCTCGAGTTCCTCACATATCACTTCCCTTTCCTTCCTACAACATTCGACAATCACTCATGCCTACCCACACAATGCAGACCCATTCACGTTTGCATCACGAATAAGAACGAGGAGCAGCTGCTCAGGCAAACCCATACACTCCCTTCCGTTCTCATAACTCTCCACAAGTCAAATTCTGGAGCTTCTCCAACCGTCACTCAGCTCCTCATGTCTGCACTCCTCCATTCCGCACACGCATTGAGGAAATCCCTGAGGATGACGAGTTACCGGAGATAGCAGTTCTGGGTGACTATCGGACGCTGCCACCCCCTCGTCAATCCCCTCCTCGAGGAAATGACTCTAGTGATGACAGGTCCGAAGACACAGACCCCGACTTGAGGTACTGGGACGATAATGATTTCCCTAGTAACCCTCCAGGCCCACCAGGTCATGGTCCCCCAGGACCACCTGGCCCACCTGGCCCCGGCAGGAATCCTGGCAATAACCCGGACGACGATAGCAGTGATGACAATGACCCTGCCAATGTTCTAGCCAATCTGGCCGATGCTATTCGTGGGCTCTCCCAGTCCAACAACCGTTGCTCTGAAGACTCCAGTAGTCAGCGCACCAAGGTTCGTGAACCCGACCAGTTTGATGGTACAGAGCCGCGGAAACTTCAGACTTTCTTGGTCCAGTGCAAACTCAACTTTCAGGACTGTCCTAGGGCCTTCCGGACTGATCGCACCAAAGTCTCATATGCGCAGTCGTATCTGAAAGGCATGGCCCTCAACTGGTTCAAACCCGACCTCCTCGACATCAGAGATCCCGACACCTGTCCGGTATGGATGGATAGCTATAGGGACTTCGTACTCGAGTTGAAGGAAAATTTTGGCCCACACGACCCAGTCAGAGACACAGAACACCAATTAGACAATCTGACGATGAAGGACACCCAATGCATTAACAAATACATGGTGGAATTCAACCAGCTCGCTTTTCAAGTCCAGGACTATGGTAGCGGTGCTCTTCGGCACCACTTCTATAATGGTCTTCTGGACCGGATCAAGGATGAAGTCTCCTGCGTTGGCAAGCCCGACACCCTTGCCGACCTCCGACGTCTTGCGCAGTCTATCGACGCGCATTATTGGAAGCGCAAGTCTGAAGTCAGTTGCCAACAGAAGCCTTCCGGCCCCCAGAAAACGTCCTCTGATAACAAGCCTTCATCCGACAACAAGTCCAGCAGTAATAAAACTCCCCCCGCACCTCTCTGCCAAAACCCGACCTCTCGTTGAAGCTCGGTAAGGACAGTAAGCTGACCGCTGCCGAACGAAAATGACGCTTCGACAACAACCTCTGTATGTTCTGTGGCCAAAGTGGTCATGTCGTGAAGGATTGCCCCAAGTCCACTTCTTGGGCATCCAAAGCGCGTGCCGCTAAACCAACTCTGGAAGCTAAACTGGAGGCCTCCACAGAGGCAAAAAAATAGAGTGCGACCTCCAAAGCTCCGCACAGCCAGATGGTCGCGTTGACACCATATGTGCACCCAAGGAGATCTGTCTCAACGCATCCGCTCTTTCTGACCCTTGATCACTTATGCCGTCCGTTTCTTTAGTCTCTCATGATATCTCTCCTTTCCCAGTGCTTGTAGACTCTGGATCCTCCGATTGTTTTATAGATACATCCTTTGTGAATAAACATAACCTGTCCACCTATACGGTTCAACCTCTTCTTCTCCATCTATTCGATGGCATCTCAAACTCGACAATTACTCAGGCTCTCGAACTCTCCATTCTCTTTCCCTCCAGTGATATCACTCCGACGACATTCTACGTCACCCTGCTAGATGGCTCCTGTTCCTTAGTTCTAGGACACAACTGGCTTACCCACTTCAATCCATTGATTGACTGGGTTACAAGCAGTATATCTTTCCGCTCTATTCAACAGTCCAGTCCAGCACCCCCGAGCTCACCCTCGACACCTAAGGTTTTACCACCTCTGGTTGTCCCTCCCACCTCTGATACACTGAGATTCTCTGACTGCAAGGCACCGCCGATCGTGCTCATCAATGCTCTGGCGTTCGTGTTGGCTTGTCACCTACAAGGTTCCATTCAATTTAGCCTGTAGCTTCGTCCTCGGGAAGGTGATCTCCGAGCCTCAGCAACCCAGCCTCCTGAAGAAATTGATCTCTCCAGAGTTCCTCCGGACTATCATGACTTCTCCGACATGTTCAGTAAGCAATGAGCTGACACTCTTGCCCCTCACAGAGAACACGATTTGAAGATTGATTTGTAAGAAGGTACCTTGCCTCCCCTCGGTACCACCTACTCCCTCTCCCAGTCCGAGTTAGAGTCCCTCCGTGCCTTCCTTGACGAACACCTCTCCATTGGTTTCATCTGACCTTCTTCCTCCGCTCATGCAGCTCCGGTCCTCTTCATCCACAAGAAGGATGGTTCCCTCCGTCTTTGCGTTGACTTCAGAGGCCTGAACAAGATTATGAAGAAAGACTGCTATCCACTTCCCCACATTTCCGACCTTCTCGACACCCCAAGCCACGCTAAAGTCTACTCCAAGATTGACCTCCGGCATGCATACCATTTGGTCCACATCGCCGAGGGTGATGAATGGAAAACAGCCTTCTGTATCCAATACAGCTCATATGAATGGTTAGTTATGCCATTTGGTCTTACGAATGCCCCGGCGGCATTCCAACGGTTTGTTAATACCGTCTTTGCTGATCTGCTTGATGTCTGTGTGATCGTCTACCTTGACGATATCCTCATTTTCTCCAAAGACATGTCCTCTCACAAAGAGCATGTCAAGGAAGTTCTCCGCCGTCTCTGGAAGCATGGCCTCTATGCAAAACCTGAGAAATGTGAGTTTCATATGGACTCAACCGAGTACCTTGGTTACCAGATGTCTCCATCCGGACTTGCGATGGCTCCGGATAAGGTTCAGTCGATTCTCGACTGGCCTGAGCCTTGGAAAGTCAAGGACATTCAATCATTCTTGGGCTTCGCCAACTTCTACAGATGTTTCATTCACAACTACTCCGATATTGTCGTTCCCCTTACTCGCCTTACCCGCAAAGGAGTTCCTTGGCAATTCACCGACGCCTGTTGCTCCGCCTTCAACACTCTGAAAACTGCTTTTATCTCTGCTCCTATCCTTACTCACTGGACTCTGGATGCTCCTATCATTGTTGAGACTGATGCCTCTGACTACGCCATCACCAGCATTCTCTCCATCAAATGTCCGGATGACGAGGTACGACCGGTGGCCTATTACTCCCACACAATGACGTCCCCAGAGTTGAATTACGATACCCATGATAAGGAGCTTTTGGTGATTCATGAAGCATTCCGATCTTGGCGTCATTACCTCGAAGGTTCCGGTACCCCCATTGATGTGGTCACTGACCACAAGAATCTCGAGTATTTCGCCACAACTAAACTCCTTACCTGGCGGCAAGCCTGTTGGTCCGAATATCTGTCGCAGTTCAACATGGTGGTCCGGTTCCGCCCCAGCCACCTCGGCGAGAAGCCCGATGCCCTCACTAGATGCTGGGACGTCTATCCCAAAGAGGGGGATAAGGACTATGCTCGCGTAAACCTGCACAACTTCTGACCGGTATTTACCCAAGAGCAACTCGGTGCGTCCCTACGAGTTACCTACCTTGCTTACCCGGTCCTCCGGGCTAGCACCCTCTTTGACCTCAAAAAGCTCCACAGCAACATCCTCACCGGTCTTTCTTCAGACCTGCTAGCTGCTATCCACCTCTCCCCTTCGGATCATTTATCCAATTCTACCCCTTCCCACTGGACCGTGGACACTGATGGCTTCCTCCGTCTCGATGGTCATATATATGTCCCCGACATTGATGACCTCCGGCTTCGCGTCCTCCAGTTTAAGCACGACCACCCCATCTCCGGCCATTTTGGGCAAAATCGCACCTTGGAACTAATCCATCACAAATACACTTGGCCAGGCATCTGGACATTTGTCAAGGAGTACATCACTTCTTGTACAGCCTCTGCCCGCGCAAAGGTTCCTCGTCACAAGCCCTATGGTCTTCTCAAACAGCTTCCGATCCCCGAGAAACCGTGGAATTCAATCTCCATGGATTTCATCGAGCAAACTCCCAACCTCCTCCGGACATACAGCCATCCTAGTCGTAGTCGACCGCCTATCCAAACAATGTATCTTCATTCCGACTGACGACAAGATAACATCTCCGGAGTTGGCCAAGCTCTTCCTCCTCCACATCTTCTCCAAGCATGGAGTACCCTCTCACATCACCTCCAATCGAGGCTCCGAATTCGTCTCCCACTTCTTCCGATCTCTAGGCAAAGCACTTGACATCAAGCTCCACTTCACTTCAGGATATCATCCAGAAGGTGATGGACAGACTGAGCAAATGAACCAGACATTGGAACAATACCTTCGGATCTACTGCAACTACCAACAAGACAACTGGTCCGAACTCCTGCCCCTCGCGGAGTTCGCCTATAACAATGCTTCGAATGCTTCCACCGGTGTCTCTCCCTTCTTCGCCAACAAGGGTTATCATCCAAACATCTCTGTCCACCCTGAACGTGATTTGACGTCTGCTCGCACCAGAGAATATTCGGTAGATCTTGATTCTCTCCATGAATTCCTACGCGAAGAGATAGCCGCAGCCCAACAGCGATACCAAGGTCGGCTGATGCCAAGTGGACTCCTCCTCTGGACTTCAAAGTCGGAGATCAGGTTTTCGTTAAGGCTAAGTACTTCAATTCTACTCGACCATCTAAAAAGCTCTCCGAGAAGAATCTAGGCCCATATCCCATCATTGCCCAAGCCGGTTCCCTCTCTTTCACCCTACGACTACCCGACTCTATGAAGGCCATACATCCGGTCTTTCACGTCTCACAACTAGAACCTGTGTTTCCAAACACCATTCCAAATTGCGTTCAACCTCTGCCACCTCTGGTAGAAGTTGACAGCGAACCCGAGTATGAGATCTTTGAGATACTCGACTCCAAAATGGACTACAGACGAAAGAATTGCAAAATCCTGTATTTAGTCCGGTGGTCCAGCTATGAAGGTACCAACAAAGAAACATCCTGGTTGTTAGCGACAGAACTCGACCATGCGTCGGAACTTGTCTACGACTTCCATTTCTGGTATCCAGATAAGCCCAGTCCTCATATTCCTTGATCCGTTCTCTTTACTTTTTAAAAAAAAAAAAAAAAAAAAAACTCATAGACTTTTCTGACGATACTCCAATGTTTTCATTATACTCACTCCAATCTCCGTTTCTTTAAAACTTACAATTACAAAAGAAAAAAGAAAAACAGACAAATACGCTACTGTACATTACAAGAAGGACGACGGTGGCCTACTGCCCCCCCATCTCCACGTCCTTCTCTCCTTCTCCGTCTATGTCGACTTCCGTGCCAGTTTCCTCCATCTCCGTTTCCTTCTCTTTTTCCTTCTCTTTCTCTTTACCCTTCCCAGCCGCCTCCGCCGCTTCTTCCGCCAGCAACCTCAGCTCCTCCAGCTCTGGCGTCCCCACCTCCGACCCACTCACATCCCGCTCCCGGTCTTCCCGCTCCCACTGCTCTCAGTCCTCCCGTTTCCATTGCTCCAGCTGAGTAGCGACCAGCTCCTGCTGGCTCGCAACCAGGAGGGCAATCACCTCCTTGATGTCGCGGAGGGCCACATTCTGGTCGGCAAGCCTCTGGGACTGCTGCCAGGTCGCCGACGCAAGCTCCAGGATGGAGTCTCGCTGACCCGAAGGGCCGGCAACCAGGCTCGCCTCCATGTCTGTCCTCGTCTTCTTCCTCGGTGGCACCCCCACATACTCCCTCTTCCTCTTCAGCGCCACCATCTCCACCACCTCCTCATCGTCGTCGTCGTCTTTGTCATCTCTGGTCGGAGTCAGCCCCAGGCGTTCGCAATGCATCTTGATTGCAGCGCACGCCACACAGGATGTTGCCTTCTTCCCCGGCGCTGGCGTGCACTGATTGTTCAGCCGGATGCACCTCTTACATGCGTCCTCCGGCTGCTCGACTTTCTCATCCGCTGCCCTTGCCTTCCCCTTGCCTTTTGGATGGGGTTTGGGTCAGGCTGGTGCCTGCCCCTGCTCCGTGTCAACAAACCTCCGGTGTTGGCAATAGCCACTTACCTCCGGTGCCTTGGAGTGTTGCTGCGCTGCAACCTCCTCAGTCCTCCTCTTGGCTTCCTCTTCCTCCTTCCTTACGTGCTCGGCCTCCTCCA